>VNWX01000319.1:0-24416 GCA_009869905.1 Ceratophysella communis | reverse complement strand
AAAGTGAAGCTTGGGCTTCTCTTCAGTTTGTACTCCTCAACCGCAGCTGCTACTGTAGCTTCACCGAGTGCCTTATTAAACCAACTTACTGAAAATCTAAAATGTACGTTCCTCATGTTAAAATGTTACTGTACTAAAGCTTGAATTTCGAAAGCATAAATGCTCATAACAGAAAACAGCCGCAATCTCATCGTCTGTTCGATATCTTAGTTGTTCTAATTTCTGAGTTTATTTTTGCATACGTGCCTTGGATTGATTCACTATTGCATTGATTAAAAAAATTAATTTAAATAATTAGTCAACGGCGTCGAAATTTGTTCTTGATCTCTATTTGCGTGTCGATAAAAAAAGGAGTACAGATCTGTACAAACTACCAAGCCCGAGCAGTTTCAGTTTCACTCACCACAATCACAGATAAAAGATGTTGTTTTTATGGCTAGGAAGCTCTCAAATCGGTGGCCATCCCAGCCAAGTTGAATCAGAAATTAATCAATGTAAGTAAGTGAAATAGGCAGACTGGAGTAATGTGGAGAGGGGCTATTGTGAAGATTTGTTCATGAGTACTGAGAGCTTCGGGGCCATGTTTCCGAATTTGTTGTTCCTTTTCTCTAATAACATTTGATACTTTGTTGTATCCGGGAGGAATGAGGAGTCTGTTGGAGCAATCTGGATGTCGCTTTGTGTGAGGCTCATTTTATTGAATAGATTGTCTGCGAGAGGTGCGGGGTGAGGGTGGAATGACGCGAAATTGGATTGCTAGGAGAAGTCTCTGGAAGTGAAGAAAAACAAAGCTGAGTCGGAGGCCAGGGCTTTTTGGCTTTGAGCGACAAGGAGCAGTGTCTTCTCTTCCCGTCAGATAAATTCTATATTTGGCTGCGAGCAAAGTGGGGCTTCTGGAAGTTGTGCCGAATCGGAGAGAGCACAAATCCCTTCCTCCAGTAATTTATTGGAAACGACATGAGAACAAAACAACTAATTGCTCCAACCCAAGGATCACTCGTCCTCCAAGTAGCAGTCCCTCCCAGTTCCGCCAAGTAGCAGCACACAGTAAACCGGAATGGATTACAGGCATTAAAACAATCGGGCTTACAGAACTACAAATGTGTGGGAACTGGGAAGCATGCACCTACGTGATTTGATAAGTCAAGTACGTCCATTGAGGTCTTGATGAGTGCGCCTTTGAAACTCGTCAACAGAACCAGAAACCTGTGTCACTGTGAACTTGAAGCACCATGCATGATGGATGTTGACCTAACCTGTTGGAAATACATAGCGGCCAAAAAGCGCCACCGCAAAATTGCAACTACGAAAGCGGCTAGTCGAAAAAATCGAATTTACATTAGTTTTCAGTCGTACAGCTATGTAGTCAAGTTAGGTTAGGTTAAAGGAGCATTCTACTCGCATTTATCGATAACCCAGCTGCTAGACCTTACGGAGTAGACAGGTACTAGGCTACACTTAAGTCCCGTGTTTGGGTATCTCGTCAATTCGCTTGAAAACTGGAAACTTTTCCCCAGATTGTAATTTCCATCATGCTTTCTCATAGTTAAGTCTGCATTAGTAATGTACTTCAATTCCAATCATAAGGCGTTAGTGGTGCTCCAACTTTAGTAGGTGTGACGTGTGACTCCATCAATTTAACTGTAAGCTAGTATTTTGACGAATGCTAAACGAAATCGGAGTAGAACATTTGGTATCAGGAGTTCTAATTTTTAATAAAATGTCACCTGTCCGTTGTCATTTCCTAAAATTGAATTGATGTGCGATGTGGATTATGATAAAAACAATTCAGGAGCATCAGCCTTTAATTTGGCACTTGCATATCATGACCAGATCAACAACATTTTCCCGCCTAGCTGGATCTGAAAACTTGGCGCAGAGATCACTGTTGTATGAGCATAAAAGGGTCGCACCATCTTATTTCCATTATCCGCGTCCTTCAGTCATTAAGTAATCAACATCATCACTTGCAATAGCAAGCCTAAGAGCTGAATATTTCGAAATACGATGAAGTTTAAATCCTCGAGATCTCCTATAAAACTATGTAGAACCTGGTGGAAATTATTGTACTGTTTTGCGACTTCCTAAAACATGTAAACAGCTTGTCTGATAATTCAATGGAAAACTAAAACTGCTAGATAAACGCTATGTGCAGACCACTTATGAAATTAAATTCAAGAAATTTTTCCGCAAAGATGTATTCCTGACAGCTTTTCCATTGAAAAGTTGAGCGGCTTCCAGTAGTACCTACATGCTTTCTCTTCCAGCCCTCTGTTCTTCCTGCGAATCTTCTCTTATGGTATCCTAGTAGAACCACCGTAACGTACCACCGTTGCCCTTAGCAGTATGTAAAAGCGTGCAAATAGTATTTTTCCATTTCCTGCATGTAAGTGGGAAGCTAAGTCCTACAACTTCCGATTCCGATAAAAATGTTGATGTAAAATCTGGATTTCAGAGATGGTAAATTCTTTGCAGAAAAATGCTTGAATGTCTGATTGAAATTAAATTTTCTTCCTCGCGTAATCTCTGTCTGTTACAATAATCTTAAGCGATGTGTTCAGTAGGTACTGCAGTAATCGCATGATTGGGTTTATTAATTAAATCATCAACGTTTGAGTTCCTTACCATTTTATGGAAATCTTTCTTTTATCTGACAATTGCAGTCTGTACATAACTAAAACTCCGAAACTATTATTTTGAGATCATCCGTCTTGACATAAGGTTTTTATCGAGTTTAACTATTAAAAGAATCGATTCAAACTATTCGTCAAAAATATATTGCTCGCACAGGAGCTCCGAGATTATCATTTTACGAGAATATCTGCAGATCGTTTTAAGTAGCATGGCTGTGACTTGTGGCCTACATTGTTGGTTAACTATGTTATTGCTTGATCTGAATTTTCAGCAGAGTACGTCTACAATGGTAGATTCTAAACCTAATTTCCAAACCAAATACTAATTGAGAGGCCAAAAGCACGCTCGGGATAAAAGCGTGTGTGGGTAAGTATGCTTTATGCTTCACATTTGATGCGACATACGATGGCCATTCAGTTTTATGAAAATGAACTTCAAACGGGCTAAAAGAGTAGAAGGCTTTATGGTTAGCTATTGGATCTAATTGCTGTGCATTTTAAGTTATTTTATGGACAAGTAGAGCTGTTTGAAATTGCTGTATCACCGAGTTGATGTGCATGTAAGTCCTGGTAGTACTTCCGGTGGGGCGTTGAAACATAATCGCTGATTCAAGTTAAATACAAACAGGCTGGAAGTAAATGTCCAAGCGTGTAGAATGCAAGTCAAGGATAGGCATAAGCACCTCACTTCCATTAGCGGGATAGCGCAGTTGGTGGGGTACTTCTGATACGTCAGTTACTTTTCGGGGAAATGTCTAAATCAGACGGAGTGAACAGCCATGTAAGAGATTTGATCCCATGAGACTCATTTGCAAATCAGAAAATAGAATTTCTATTATATTTATCCTGACACTTGAGCACATTTTCCAGTCGTTGCGTGATTACGTTGGATATTTGTTTCATCAAATTGCTCAGAGCACACACTTAAGATCTTAATTATGTTTGAAGAGCTCGATGTTTACGAGAGGCTGATGGGACTGTCTGTATCAGGAGTCGAGCAGGAATGTCGACTGGAATGTTTGCTCATCGGCTTTCTCCTGAACTGGGAGAAAGAGACTGTAGGCATTACTGGGGGATGGATGATAAGTACTGCGCTTTGACTGGATCCTCTTGTGGTAGCTATGCAAACTATGGATTTGCAATTAGGCAAGTTTTGTCGCGGTGTTTCTTGTGTTGTGCTTATTTGGACTTTAATACGCAACCAGCTAGAGTTGAAGCCGCCGTAATATTAATACTGGAGGAAAGAGAAGTTGTTTGGACCTAACCTAATTAATCTCCACATACTACACATCGTAGCTCCTAATTGCTCAATATAGACGTTCCATCGCATCTCATGGCAAACGATAACAGAGGAACGCGGAATAGTTTGGGATTTTGTATAGATTAGGCGGAGAGCCCAGGAATTTCATGAATAAGGCTGCATCTGGCAAGTTTGGAGCAGAACTACTTAGACTTCTTGAGATAGGCTGCTGAGATAGAAGAATTCGGTGAACCTATTTTTCGAGTTTTGTCTACAACAGGTCTTGGAGCAGGCAGGCGGCGGGTGCTCCATTCTCATTAGTTGGAGGGAAGTGAAAGGCCCGAGGAAGTCTTTAAACTCCAACTTTGCTTGAAGATGGGATACGAGAAAATGATTAACATTGGCCTAACAAACAAGGAGATGGTTGACATGAGAAGTATTTAGTTTTAATGGAAATCCCAAATGTTATTCCAAGCCGAAGTTTTTGTTCGGAGGACGACAGTTGGAAAGTGTGTTCAGGCCTGGAGGAGTTGAGGTGCCAGGCGGACACACGCTTGATTTGAGACTTTTCGTAGAAAGTAGGCGCTTTCCCAAGACAAGCCTGTCTCCCGCACTCCCAGTCTACTTTGTATCCAGTTACGGGGTTAGTTCGAGTCGCAGGAGACTGCTGCTGGGCCGTTTGCTGGAGAGCGATCTGGAAAAGGCGGAGGGTGGCTATAGGCATCCGGGAACAAAGTTAAGTTGTGGTTGAAGTCGGGACACGGAAGTGGAACAAGTGTTCATGTTCCAAACTTTTTGCCGTCTCTCGTGCCCATGAAAGTCAACATCTGCATTGTGCGGGAGAAGTGTATGGAAATACATAATCCGTCAAGAGTGAAGGAATACATTAGAAAGCCATTGAGGAGCGCTGTCGGGCTGCGGCGGGCTGGAGTGGGCGGCTAGGCTGAGAGAGCTGATACCGTGAATGGCCCTTGAGCCGCTCTCGTCCGACCAGAAGAGCTCAGATAGAGGAATGAAGAAGTGGATCTCTAATTTAAGATGATGACTGTAGTAAAGTTGAAGCTGATCTCCCTCAGAACACAAGTTTTTGGTCCAGAGTCGTGATGAGAAAGTGAATGACGAGACTTGGAACTTCGTGTGGCGGATGGACTCCCAAGGTATGCGCCCGGAATCCGAACTCCCAGCCCAGCGTCCTCAATGCACCATGGACTTTCTCTCTTACTATAGACCAGCCACTACTAGGCTCCGCATGGAACTGACTCGCAGAAGAAATGACTTTTACTTTTGTCATTCTGCTCCTCAGTCGAGCGAGACGAAGAATAGAGCCGAGATAAGTGTTCTTTGACTCAATAGCCAAAATGCTACCGGATATGCTCATCTCTTCTTCTCCTGCCCTGTCCTCCTCACCATGAATTTTATCTTAATGACCAAACCTTTTCTTTGAATCCACCGACCAAGTGCCCCGCACTCGGCCCATTCCCAATCTCCTCTTCATTCCGCCAGTACTGCTCCAGTGCTATAACCGTCCCCCGCCCTCGTCCCATTCTCAGCACTCGGCTCAAATCCAGTGCTTCCTGTACAGCAAGCAGTTGTCATTTACAAAGACCCAGTTAGCACTTCTCAGAGAACATTGGGAACTAAGCTGGAGCTATAATTCCGTAAGACTTCCAGCCTCTCGGCGAAACAGCGCTCTGCATGTTCCACTAAAGCCTACAAGTCCTCCTCTGCATTACTTATTATTATTCTCTTCCCCGCCGACTTGAGCGTGTCGGGGATTTAGGGATTTCGGAAATTCATGGTTATAGCACCTTTTTATAATAAGAGACACGTTTCAGAAACTCATATTATAATACTTTATACACACAACACTGCTTCCTTATCTTTTTCCTGCCGTCTCAAGACGTTGAAACGTGAAAGCAGGTGCTCCACAAAGCATCCTAAGCTCTCAAACTCTCAGCATATGTAGACATGCTCTGCATAATCTCAAAATCCTTCCTCGATTTAAAGCAGAGCAGCTGGCGGCCTCGAGACTAGGCTTTTTTGGAATTCCGACTAATGAAAAATAGGACTAACGACAAGAGGATTTATTTACATTGTGTATTGATAACTTACTACACTCATGTTCCCACTTAAAACCTACTAATAAGATCAAGTCTACGAGTCATTAGAGCGCTTTCACATGCCTCACTCAAACTCCGGTTGAGTAAACCACTGGTAAACATATCCTACCAGGAAGCCGATACATCATTGGTATTGGTATGCTTGCGCATATGTATCAAAACATTTTGAAACAGTTCAATATTCTGAAATGAGCAATCAGTCTTGTAAATATTTGTACTATATGCAGTACGAAGCGTTCTATGTTGAGCGTCCGTGGGACCGACTCCATGTCCATACCTTGATACCTTCTGTGCTTTAAATGAAATTCGCCCTTAGTATGTTCGTTGAAACAACAACTTGCACTACAGCATGAGTTTCAGTTTCAAGTTTCCGGTGTTCATTTTACTGAGCATGTAATCAGGAGCAAAGAAAATGAAAAAATCTTGAATCGAGTGAGTCGCATAAATCATGCCTGCATAAGTCGTTATTCAGTTTCGGTTACATGTTGTACATTGTGTCTGTTAGCAATTTCTGGCGTGTAAATACATATTCATCCAAAAGTGAGGCCATTACCTGAGTTCAAGGGGTGGTAATTAGTCGCATGAAATGTGCTGTCCCAGCAGGTAGGCGGGTCCAATTATAACCGGATCCCCGGTGTCGTCGTTCACAGATGAAGTGTAGTAGTTAAACCATGCTCGGCTGCTAATGCTAATGTGATTTCAATTCTCACCAGCATAGAGCCCACCTCTGCCTTGGAGGCCCGTTCTTAATTTCCTGGAGCAATTCGTATGCAAAGCGAGTTAGAATAATTGAGAAAAGGAGTGGCGCTTGCGTTGAGGATCTTGAGTTCTTTCTGAGCCAAGAAAGGAGCTAGCTGCAGAGGAGAGGCTTTCTCTCGTCTGCTTTCATCTCGCGTTCTCTGCTTTGACGCTCCAGTCGTGTTTCGCGTCCGCTCCTCTTCAGCTCTGTCTTCTCGAGAGGCATTAGTGGAGCTGAGAGACACTTGTTATCTGAGACGCTCCATGCTCCGGGACAGTCAGTCATATTAATCCAGCTCGCATTGCGGAGGCAGGTGACGTGCCAAGGTGGCTCAATCTGGGACAGTAACTCTGAGGGAAAGTCGAGGAGAAAGCCGCTTCAGCGGAATGAGTCAAGTCCTTGACTCAGCCAAGCAAGAAGTGTTTCTCTCAAATGAAGAGAGTCAACATCAACAAGACGAATTGGACCTGGGGTTGTTGTAATCCGATCTACGGCGAACCACGAGAACGTGAGCAGTCCCATTATCCGCGTCCCCAGACACAAACTCAACTTTATACCTCCACCCTTACACCACTCGCAACTCAAAACAAAGACTCGGCCTAATCGTCATTGATTGATGGTGATGGTGTGTTTCTTGTCACGACACTCAAATTCTTCCACTTCCCTAGCCCTCTCCGCTCCGAATACCACTTAATTAACCCTTCTAAACTTTCCATTTCATTCACCATTACCTCCGAGACTTTCACTTATTACTTCATCCCCCAAACCACTCACCCTTCTTCTCCAGACAGTTGTAAGTTGTCAGTTCGAGCACTGTTACAGTACAAGAAAAGCTCTCACAGTGGATTCTACGCCAGGTATGTTTAAATTCAGTTGACCGCACTTTCGCTCGCTCTCATTGTTCCTTAATACGTATTGGGAAAACTCCTGTCTCTCTCGGCATTGGGATTCATTTTTATTTTCCATTTCCTTCACAAATATTTCTGTAAAGAAAGAGTCAACTGAAAAACTGAAATGCTCAAAATGTGTCTCAGTTCTTTGAATTATTCTATGATAAAACACGGTTCAGTGAAACTTTTTTGAATTCAAACTAAATTCAATACATGCCATATATTTAGGTGGGTGGGGTACTGAAAGTTTATTCAATACTTAATAAAAGATATGAAGAGAGGAAGATCAGATTTTTTAGATTTGAAGTCCTAGGGCAGACAGCTAGCTGACAGTAATGTGGTATTCAGAATTCCGAGTCAACACCATAAATCATGGCGGGAAAGCAATGACAATATTCTCATTATCAATCATATCAGTATTATAACGGTCGCGTAGCGAGAGAGAGAGAAAATACGCTTTGCTTTCTCCTTTCCTCGCCTGCGACATAATATACAAGGAAAAAATAAAAGCCAGATGTTTGCACAGGGTCGTCCATCCATAGCCATGTTTCCTAAAGGAATTCGCAAGTTGGGCGTGTGAAACTGCCAAAAAAAAGCCATGCAAAATAGTTTTACTTAAATATTATTTATTCAATATTTTTAAAAAATTTCCCAGTAGATCCAGAATCCAGTTTTGCATATGTTCCGTTTTCTACGATTTTCCGAAGTATAAGTTGGAGGGACTGCCCAACATTTAGTGTCAGGCGGTACATAAATACGAAAACCCAAGATCACTAACTTATGTGAACGAAGAAGGTCCGATGCCGTCAAGTATTTTTTAACCCCGTCCTGAGTGTAAATAGCCCAAGCACAAGGTTCTGTATTGTGTTGTGTGGCGATGCTTCGCGTTGGCTTGTTTCATGGTTGAAACATGCCAGCCTACCACAATTTATTCATGTTGAGGTTACCAAGCTCCTGTCTGGGCTGATCTATTTTCTGAGTATGCACCATAGCAATTTGCATTTTCCAAAATTATTTACACTTTACGATATTTACCATGAAAGCATACTTCGCTTCAACATGAGCTGTGGCATGCAGCATGTAAATTGTTGCGGGCAGAGGTGCACTTCAAGTCAAGGAAATTCTATGCATCTGCCAGGCAATAGATACGCCCTAGCCTTCCAGTATGTTTAGTATAAACATAAACATATTTGCATTTCAATTTTAATATGTAAATTGAGCTGAATAGGAATTTGTGAAATAAATACGCCTAAACAGCAGCATACAGATAGATAGCCACTGATCGTTACAGTGATATGAAACATCAAAGTTTATTCGTTAGCGCATCTCCAATCACACAAGCACTTATAATAATAATATTAATCCAGAATTTTCAGGAATATGAATTTTTAACATCGTTCAAATAGTTTTAGGCATTGAAGCGTGCAGAAACGCAAAATTGAAATAATGAGCACTTGATGAGAAACGGAATAAGACTCCATGTTGTACATAAATAAACGCGTGGTGCAGAAGGTAGGCCGTGGAAATCTGCAGACTTAGCGAATAATTTTCATTATCCTGCTTTCCCCTCCGCGTCTTGGCGTCATCCTTTTGTTTCAGAAACTGAAGTAAAACTCTGGTTCCTTTGTGACTGGAGCTCGGAATAAGATGACTACGAAACAGAAGCCTTTATGTTTGGTTTTCATTACTTTCACAAAACTGCGAACGAGACTTAGGCACCGGAATAAATATCCTCACAAGGAAATAAATAGTTCTTGCTTTGTGCAAATCGACGAAAGCTCCAAAGCACCAACAGCGGCGCACAGCTGCTGAAGAGACGCCTGGTATGCCAAACTCGGGCTGGAAGCTGAGCCTCGACTCTAGAAGCCATATTCCGAAATAGTCCGTTAAATGCGTCTAGAATTAAAATATTGAGAGCCATTGTTCATTGAAAAAGAAGGAGTTCCATTCAAGAACTTTCTCATAACTCATTGAGCGAAGATACGGCTTGCGCTTATGTGAAAATGTCAAACACAGGCTGGTTGAAAAATATAAATATATCTTCTATTCTGAGCATGAATAGAACTCATGATGTCATTTTCCTCCTCCCAACTTTTTTTTAAAGTAACGTCTCGTCTGAAATTCTGAGGAGTTGGAAGTGAAGAGACGAGTGTCATTTTTCTTCCCTGAAATCAGAGCTACTTAATATAACGAAGAATAATAAGATACATTTATTTTATTTTACCAACATATTTCTCCTATACTACGTGGTTCTATGTAATTTTCCTGCTTCAGTTCTGGACACGGAAATTTTCTCTAGTAATGCCGATACAGCTAAATTTCACGGTTTCAATGAAGTTTTACGTGAGTAGTCTGACTGCAACGCTCCGCCCGCTTGTCAAGGTTTTGATACCATATGTGTAGGATAGGAAATAGGAACTAGAAACGTGTATGCAGCTGGAACGTACGTACGGCGAAAGTGAAAGTAGACTGGGTTTGTCGATGTTGCTTGCAAAAAACGTCAAGAGAACAAGAAGTTAGATGACAGTCAAGTAAAGCCCAAGTGTATTGTAAAGAACTTTCGAGTCCAATATCCAATCGGACTCAGGCACGTCCAAGCATTTTGATTCGCTTGCCAAACTACGACCTGAATCTGACAGTGGTTCTCCATTTTCCGTCTTTGTGTCCGCCAAGGGAAGACGGGCATACTAAACAAAGACCCAGTCGACTTTTATCGACAAACTTACTCAGCTCTGAACTTATAATCCAAAAACAAAAAATAAATTATTGGATCACTCACCTGGTTTACCTGTAATTGCCATATATTATGTCTGCTTATTTCAAGTGCAGCCCCACCAGAAAATACCAAATTATAAATTCAAGAACATGCTAGTATATTAGGGTCGATTTTTCAAACCAGGAAACAAAACTATTGAAAGCAAAAATTGTGTAATTCGACGTACTTATCGTTACATCCTCAGATTCGTGACTCTGCAATCTATATAATACCTACAAATTCAATCTACTTCGCCCAGACTGTGATTTTAAAGTTCAAACAAAGTCGAATGTGCAATTTTAATGAGAATACGACACCAGGATTTAAAAATATGAGCCCGAGATACGGCTAGGAAAAGCGAGGCGGATAAATTTAGTAATTAAATAAAGCGAACTAAAAGTGTCACTTTGGCCTTTACTTTATCTCTTCAGCCTTCAAGGGAGCCATCCCATCAGTCTCATTCCACCAGACATATACGACTCTAAATGTCGAAAAAAGCAATGCACCAGACGACTACGGAACAAGTCCACTTCCATATTATCTGGGGCTGGACTGGGGGAAATGTTTTTTTTAGCATTTAGCTGATCAAGTGCACGAGTGAATGAGTTTGTTAGGTACGGGCGACGACGGCGTGCGGAAGATGAGTCCAGTTTCCCAGTCGCGGTTCAGGTCCCAGTCGCCAATTCCCCAGGCGTGAGCGAAAGTCCCGACTCCCGTGTGCGAAGACCAAGTTTGTGGACGGAAACGGAAAGTGCGGATAAATCAATGGAATGGGGACACCCAGCACATTGGCACTGCTTAGCCATGGATGACAAAGGGAGTAGACGGAGAATCAGGGACCCGGTCCATCCGTCCCTACTTCCATAATACTCACATTCAATCTTTCAAACTCGATTTCTCCTCCGCTTTGTCTCCCTGCCCGCCGTCGTTGGCTTGGTGCTGCTCCACAATGGATTCCGCACTTCCGTTCGTGAGCTATGCTGAGCTGACCACGAGGACAGGGCCACAGAACACCACCCAAGTCACCTTTCGGCCAGGAGTCGGAGACACTTGGGGTGCTAATTTATTGTTTCCCTCACTACGCTGGTCACTCTGTCATCATATTTTCTCCAATGAACCCACTCTCTGAGAATGCTTTCTCCACTTTCACCGCCCTCCCGTCCAACACTTCCACTTCATTCCATTCATTCCCTGTTTATGAACCTGTTCACATCTCAAAGCCCCTAGAGCCCATTTAGCACACTCAGACCGTATCACCCCTACCGACTTAATGCCAAGGCAAATAGTTTGTCAAGCTCTACAGCAAGCTAAGAGCGAACCCACGAGACGCAGCTTCTTTCTTTCCAACCAACAACCCCGGCAACAGAAACATGTGATCTTATTTGTAATTTCACATAAAGAGCTCCTGAATGAAAAATTAAGATTAAATAGAAATATTACATATTACATGTAGCTATTTAATTCAATGTAACGCCAATGCTTAATATCTTAACAAAAATGCAACATTAGTTTTAGAAATGGCTTAGCGCGGAGCACTTGTAAATTGTGTTGTAACGTTTTGATTGCCTAAACTGCAACTTCGCAAATCCTTCAATCAATCCGGGTTCAGTTTATCCTGAAAATCGACTAATTTTCAAATTCCGGAGATGCAGTTTTTTCTCTTACTACGTAAATAGCTGACGCGGGTATCTGCTCTGTTGCACTTCAAATACCTATTTAACATTATGGGTACTCAACGATATATCGTCTGGAATTTAACTTTGAGCTTAGTGAACAGTGAAGGATCAGATATTTGTAATCCTTAAAATCGCAGTAGCTACAGTAGTTTTTGCAGGGCATTATTGTGTCGAAATTCTCCATTTGGCATCTACATACAATCATATCTAACCATGACACATACATGGGTATACGTTCATACTTTCCAGTCCAAATTCTTCTTCAGGAAAAAATACTACATTTAGGTAACTACCTACATACAAGAAGTTTCATAATAATTGACTCGACTTTTATTTGCTGGAGTAATGCACTGAGAGTTTGAGCGGGGAGAACAGTGAGCTGACTGCTTTTCCCCCGTCTAACAAGCCGTATTACATTTGAGTGAGTGTGAACTTTTTTTATTTTTGCAGAGCGGTCGTCCATTATTTAATATGCACGAGGAGACGGAGGACTGAGGGAATGAGAGAAGGAGTAGAAGAGGAGATGAGCATGGGCGTTTCTGAACCGTTCAGTCACTTTTATTCCATGAGTCTTTACTAAAGTCTAGGACGTCTGAAGGCTGGAGCCTAGGAAGAGTAGCGATTTAATATGCACGAGGAGACGGAGGACTGAGGGAAAGTGGAAATGAGGAGTGACTCTTCTCGATTATGAGTGCCATTTGTCTTGTGCACGCCATTGGCGTCTTCCTCCTCTTCCCAGCACTTCATCTGGCCGGTAAGTTCACAGCAGAATGCTATTCTCCCGTAATGGAGTCTGGAGTCTACTTAGGACGGCTTCAGAATGTGCATGATGGCTCTTCGCGCTGACACATTAAGACTTTCCCATTCCGTCCTGTCGCTCCTCTGCTGACGTCCCTATTTCTCCTACAACTACTACTCCAGCATAGGCCAATTCGACATAAGGAAATATGAAATGTGAGGTCCAAGTTCCGGTAGTAGTCCTACTTTCATATCTCGTCAAGCCGTGATTTGCCGATGCATGGATTTATTCACATCATGCATAGCACATGAATATTTACTAGATCCAATATTCTAAATCTGGCTCAGGTTAAACCATGTTTTCACAACTGGCTTAAAATTAGACGGTCTTACGGCATAGAATTGTCTTGGACAGGTCTACACTCTATGTAAGCACAAATGCTGGGCAGTTTCAGGGAAGCACTTAATTGGTTTCCCTCCTTCAAATTCCATTTATTTCGTACTACCTGTTAATTCTGAATTGCCCATGTTGATACCTGCTCAAGGAATTACTCCGTTGTACAGCAATTTCACGTGATCCCAATGAAATGCAATCCATGGTACAATGTTATTGCTCTCATGAGGATGATGATGTTATAGCTTATAGCGCTTAAATAATGAAAGGCTGCTCGTATATCCCTGACCAAAACTTTCATTTCAATCCAGGCCAGGAAAAACACATTGAGCAAACTTTCTCTTCCGTCATTCAGATAGGAGAAAGCAGGAATCATTAAATGCTGAATAAAATAAACATTTGTTTGTATTGAGCGAGAAATGTTTGCAGTGGTATTTAAAGACAAGCTCCAAAAGAGAGTTGATTCCCTGCGGTTTCAGATGTTTTGAATACTTTGGCTTATTGTTGACGATGACGCATTTCGGGTTCTATTTCGAGAGTTATAATTGGGCCTGGAATAGTGACTCTCAAGTTAAATTTACCCAGGCATCCTCGATTAAGTGATCTCACTTATAAAAGATGCATCTGTGTTGGTTGATTGAAAGTGTAAAAAGAAGTGATTTGTTAGCATTATAAATAGAGGAGTATCAGAACTGACCGGAGGAGAAAGCTTGCTTTCACTTTCTCTGAGAGAAGGAGTAGAAGAGGAGATGAGCATGGGCGTTTCTGAACCGTTCAGTCACTTTTATTCCATGAGTCTTTACTAAAGTCTAGGACGTCTGAAGGCTGGAGCCTAGGAAGAGTAGCGCAGAGAAAGAGGTGCATTGTAGCAGACCGGAAGAGAGACAGTGTGGGTATACAGAAGGAAGGTTGACTAGAGGATTGCTAAGGAATAAGAAAGCTTTACTTTCCGTCCGTTAGCAAAAATAAACGAGCTAGAGAGAGAAAGAGAAGGATTCATTGCTTCGCACTTCTTTTTCGGATTTTTCCTCAGCATTTCTCCATGCTGGCAAAAGGGCCCGGGAAAATTCCTATCCGGAAAAGACGTCATTTTTGGTTGAAGGGGGGAAAAGATCAAGAAAGACAGTGAGGAGTATGCGAGACCATGGAAAAAACTTTGATTCCCAGGAGAATCTTCCGACTTCAGCCTCATGGGTAGCTTGTATTTGCAAAGTTTCAACATTCTATCCGCTTCATGTACACATGCAAGCTCCGCGATACATAATCAAACCTTCGATTGCATGCCTTTCCCATCCCAATATCCTGTAGCATGCAAAATGGCACGCAAGCCTTATATCTTAGAATCAAACCGGGTATGAGGATTCCGATCTATTTCCCACGAACGAACCCTTTTCTCTGTACTAGGTACTACTAGGACTAGCGACGCATCTTCAGAGCGGAAAATAAATGTAAATTCACCGCAAGGTACCCTGAATGTAGCTGAAGTTTACATGTGTAGTTGGATTCGCTGTATTCCTGTTCTGCTGCTTCTATAAGTTGTTTTATCCAGTCCGTGCATTTTAGCATAAACAAGCAAAAACTGGTACTCTGCAGATCTTTAATTAATATTGCTGTAATGTGGCATTTTATATGCATTTCCATACTAGATATGTGCAGCCTTGCTATTGGAAAATCAGAAATACATTTGTGATTCCTGTTCAATTTATCTCACTGAAACTGGAAAGAAACCAGAGTGTGAAGGAATTAAATTGGCGCGGAGTGGGAACGAAACTCTTTGAGATCGATTGCATGAGATAATTCCGAGAAGCAGCAGCAGCCTTGTCTCATCCTATCATCTGTAATGAAATCTCCAATGGAGAAAATCCCAAGTTTTAATGGATTCTTCTTCGTTTGCATTACGCTATACTGAACCTAGCTACGGTAATCCTGTACCTATAGCTATAGCAAAACGAAATGTATTTAAATAACCGTTATATTCACGGGAAAATGGCTATGAACAAACTTTTATAGAGATCATACGGTGCTTTTAGTCTACGCCTTACTGTCAGTTATTTTGGTGTTACATGCACTTAATTGTCGTGTAGATTATATTGTAAATATACAGTTTACAAGTATAGTGTGTTGCTTGATACTGTGAATTATTAACGGCTTTAGTAATTGAGTTTGAAGAGTGCTCAATGAAACCGAAAACTTCTGAAATCAAAGTCGAAGTTTTTGTAATGGTATAGCTTAACGTGAGCTTAACCGCTAGATCACTTAGCACGTTGCTGTGGTTTATTTAACCTTCTATTCTGTCTAAATTAATTAGGCGTAGTTTATTGCCTCTTGAAGGATGAAAAACCTCATACGCGACAGCAAATGTTATTGTTCATCAGGTTCACCGCTTCATGCTCCATAAGATTTAGATTTTAACAGCTTTTTGTCTTTTCGACTGAAGATGAGCTGAGCAGAGCATGAATGAATGATTCAGAGCCGGATAACGACTTGGGTATCCAAAAATGTCGGGTACCTAAACATTTACCTAGCTAGATCTGCTCATCCCTAACCTGGCTAGAGTACCTGGGGGAGGCAGTTTCGAAACAATTAGGATATGTTGTAGATAGCATAGATAACTGAAAATGATGGCTCAATTCGCCAAGCTTATAACAAATTCAAACGCTAGTTTAAAATGGTACCGAAAAGTGTAGCATCAGTTCATTCTGTAACTGCAACTGCCAAAGGTTTGGCAGACCTAACTATCAAAAGCAACTCCTCTAACATGAACTGATTTACTAATGAAAGTGGACAGAGCAATTAAAGCATGACCTCAAACTTCCAGTTCCTCATCTACTATCACAGATTGAGCGACGTGTTACCGTGTAGTGGTCTTACTTTCATCTTTATTTGCTGTGTATGGTTGAAAGAATTCATGCCGTCGGGGTTTCAAAGGACTGTATCATCACCACCGCACCAGAGCAAACGGAAGACGGAATGAGCTGAATAACATAGTATTTGCTTTCACCGGGGATAGCAGCCTATCAAACCGACGCCTCGTCTCGATTAGCTTAGCACTGGCTTCACGCGAGACTCCTTTTTTGCAGAAAACACCCTGTTCTGGTCTTGCCAGGGCTTATTTGCAACTGCTTTATAAACTGCCAGTCAATACTGTTTCAGGCTTTGAAGTGTCCTGACTACGCTTCAGCGGCTTTCAGACCCTAATGTCTTTTGAGAAGCATTTAGCAAGCCGTGATTTCAAATTGAATTTCCAAATATTAGTTCGCTCCAACTTCTCGTTTACTTATCCTAACAAATAATAATAAAATAAAAATTTCTAACGAAAAAGTTCTGACTTCGTCAGCTATTTACATCTAGGTATTCGAATTGGTATACGAACAGGGTGACGAGAGGATTTACTGGCCACTGAAACAAGAATAAAATGGATGACCGGCATGAGTCATGGGGGAGTAATCATTCGTCTGTCTGGTACATGCTGGAAGAAGTACTACATACTTAGAAGACAACGACAAGAAATTACAGGCCCACACGAACTGTATATGTTACGCAGAGTAAAAGGTGGTAGGCACGAGGCACGACTCTTCTGCAGAACTAAATTAATCCAAAATCTCTAGGGTCTTACCGTACTTGTGACTATGACTAATAATAGATTTATGGCAAAATTTGAATTTCAATAAGAGCACGCTGAAACTCAAGATACTCAATACTTGAAAGTATCCATCGAGGAGCCCCTGAAACACGCATAAATTATCAAATTATATGGGATCACGGTGAGTAAACAATACAGGCACCCATCTTATCGTCGTATACACTCTTAACGATCTGGCCACCAAATACCATCACGGGAAAGTATTACAATACTAACCGCCCACATGGCATAAATATGGCTTCCTGTCGCCAAAACCTAATGCCATCATGAATTCAAATTTAGGAATTTGTCAGCCCGACCAAACTTGAAGGTACCTAGTGATGAAAACTCGCCTCTCAATTTAGTGCAAACCCAGAGAGAGCTATTCTTGGGTTGGGTTTATGGGCGAGATGGGATCATTGCGAACATTACGATCTATGAAAAATTGTGCTTATAATACCTTATGCATGCAATATGGCGCATTAAACACCCTTACTTTCTGCAACACTGACTCCAGCTTAGACTTAAGAAGGCTTATGTGAAATGGCTTTCTTGATTGAAAACGCCCGGCTTTCTTGTTCTCACGGAGTTCCCATTCATCATCTTTCACAATTTGTATATGCTACTGGAGACGCTCTTAACGATCCCCTTGCTTCGCTAACACTTTATCTTTATTTTCCGGAAAACCCTCACCTGCACGTCACCATCAGCCACTTTACTAACACTAACTTTCTTCTGAAATATTTCCGTCTGCACCATGCGCATGAGTCCAGCCAGATGCTGCCATTCGGTGCTTGGCTAATGACAATACAATTACAGGAACTGATTGAAAGACGGCATTTCCCTTTTCAATCAGCGCAACACGTTTTGCAGTGAAACTCAATCACTCAGCCACGGAATCGGAAAACTGAAACATGCATGATGATCTCGAAACCTCATGTCAGAAAACACGAGGGCTGGTAGAGTACATTCTAGTAGGTCGTAGTTCGTAGATTACAGTGCAGCGTTGCTAGGCATAAGATTGATAGCTGTGTCTGTTGAAAATTAATAAAAATGGAGGAGATGTACATTTGGGTACAGTTGGAGAAATCGGGAGGGAGGAAGGAAGTGCTGAAGCCTGGCTTCGGCTTGGAAAGATATGAATGGGATTCACTTTTTCTTGATTCCGTAGAAGGACTTTAGGAAGGCTCGTAGAGCTGGGGCAGATTGAGGCCGGGTGAATCGGAGTGGGTGACAGGCGAAAAGGCTTCTCTCTCTGTGTTTGTGGCATGGCGGAAAGTGAGGTGGGTGCAATGAACAGAGAGGCTTGTGTGCCGCAGAATCAGAAGTAGAAAATCGTGTTGTACATTTCAATGGAACGAGGAATTCGGGAAATACGCACTGGGGACTGGGGCAGAGGATGTGTTGATTAGATCTGCTTCATTGACAATCTCTTTCACTTTCGAGCTGTATTTCTGGATTGGGCTTATGCTCACACGGTCCATCCCCACCGCCCTGTAAATCCTCTTTCATTTTTCAATCGAAATAGTAAAAGAAATTCAGTGGATTGGAAGTTCAGTGGCCAAGTTTTTCTGAGCTGGATATATTATGGTTACGGTCACTCCTGTTGGACGGATTCCAGGAACGGATGCTTCAATACAATTTATTCCGTAGACCATTATTTTGAGCCAGGTAGAATTCCGTCAACGGTATCCGCATGGTAATGCAGAATTCCTAGCAACCGTCTCAGTTTCAAGCGGGCTCCGTCGGCGGGGTATAAAGACTCAAGCTAAGCCCCGAATGTGAAATGCTGCTGGGTGACGGCTTGAAAGGTGTGCCGGATTTGTATTTTGTTACTATTCTAGGAGCATGCATTGAAAGGAAGATTTATTCTTCTTACATTATAACGAGTTGACTTTCTCGAGTTGAATGGGATTCTGGTGTGTGGTGCAACAATTCAATGCGGGAGACAGTAGAGAGAAACGTGCGGGGAGATAGAGTCAAATGAAGGTTGGAGTCGTGCCAACAAAGCGAAAAATCCCATGATGCCGTCTGTATATGCAAGCACAAGACGCACACATCCAGCATTAAGCAAAAAGAAATATTGTACTCTGAATCGTGAAAACGCTTCTCGGCGTGTTCCATGGCCAAGTGGAATTATAAAGCCGTAGGAATGCACAGAATGCTCTGAGAATAGACTCGTCGGTACGGTGGTGGTGGTAAGTTGTAAGTGGTGGTAGCGGAGAATATGTCTGGAGTCGGGGAAAAGCAGGCAGATGTGTATTCGGAGGCAGTGGCGGAGAAAGTGATAAGAAAATAATAGTATCTAGTAGGGGAGGCGGCTTGGCCAAGCCATTGAGCAGACAACTCATAGTCTAAATGAAATTTGAATGCCAGAACTTTTTCTCCATTAAATGCTGGAAAAATCATATGGAGATCAAGTCTGTTCTAGTTTACGGGTTTTCTGCTCATGAGGATGGCAGGTGGCGCGGAGCTGGATTCCAATTTCTTAAATAAATATTTAGTCCTTGGATTTTTATGCGTCGATGGACGTATGTTTTGCTTTTTAAAATACTCAACCCATAAGCTTAATTATGCTTGTTTCGAATTTCAAGGAGTTTAGTTGTTTTCACGTGCTAAGCGCGTTTTCTTCTACGATCCCGATTTAACCCTCCTAATCTAATTCCTCAGCTGTTGCCACGCTAGCCATTTGAGAGCTCCACTACGAGATATGAAATGCAAATGTGGCGACTTTCAGGTTATTCTGTATAAAGATGAGGAGTCCCGTCATGTGAGCATTAACATTAACGACTTGCAAATAATGTCTGGGCTTCGAATTGGATAGGACACGAGTTTTTTTTAGTGTATCCTACCTACAAGTATTCGGAAGCGAAAGCCTTGTTAGGATTCGAGATATCAACATCCATATAACCCAGCCCTATGAGCCAAGAATGGAGTACGTACGTACTTTCAATTATGATGAGCATCAACCAAGTATTTGTCTTCGACTTGTTTCCGATATCATTTTTATCTCACCAGTTTCGCAGTTCGTTTTTATTGTTATATGCCAATTTAATCTTGAGCACGCTTAACGCCTAACACTGAGACAACAGTTTTCGTAACTACAAGTACCAGAGCGGGAACCGCAGTGCAAACAGTCAAGTTAGAGATGCTGCTTTCTTTTCGCAATGCACTTCTGCTACCATACTCCAACTATGCCGATGATGTACTGCAGTTCAATCATGAGATTCAATGATCCACTTCCGTTTTACTGTTTTTTTTTACTGTTTAATTATTTCCTGTCTCATACTGTGGTTATTTAACCAGCTCTACTGATCTTGGTAATGGCAACAGATGTTCGAGGAGGCGGCTTTTAGGGTATTTGCAAGTTAACTTCGCTTAAGTTTTGTCCTGGCCTGACAATATGCATTCCGACAGGCTTGCAAATAAATACATGGCTTTTAGGCTGGTATCTTTAATTAACAAGCTTCCTTTCCCTACCTAGAATTATCAGATTGCTCGAATTAAGAGCACCGTGCTGAAAAACTTGACAACGGACTATTTGACAAGGCGGATATTGTACAGGGTGACACGAAATGGTTTTCTCCCCCCCTAGCCCATACTTCCGAATATTGCACAAAGACTTGCAATATACCAAATTAAAGCTGAGTTCATTGCCGATCTAACGGTACTCCTTTTATCGATATTGGTTCACAAATAACCGCTGCACAGCGCATGATAGAAATTTTAGAGAGTTTCGGCGATCCTTTTTTTCTCTCGGCGCCGGTTCAGTTTGCGGTTTCCGCGTGGGAGTCGAGCCGTGCGCCGTAAGGGTTAATGCCTTGTTAACGCGTTCAGGTGTTGACCTAATGGATGAAACGATATGAAAATGAGCAATATTAGTCGAGGAGTGTCACAAGTAATGTTTTACTTAATTTAAAAACATTTTGGGTATTAAATAACTCCATCTTGCAGCGGAATGAACGATTTTACCTTTTTATTCACATTTTACGCTCTGCAGCAGTTATTTTTTACCCAATAGCGATAAAATTAGTACCATTAGATCGGCCATGAGCTCAGCTTCAATTTGGTATATTGAATACATGTGTGCGATACTTGGAAGTATAGGCTAGGGGGGGGAGAAAACCATTTCGTGTCACCCTGTATTCGGAAGTATTTAATAAAAAGTTGAATGGCGAATCCTGAGCTTGGCCCTTTTAGCAACAATGCTTCGGTATCTACCCAGTAGTATTAGTGTATCTTGCATGGTTTGATGAAGTAGCTTGTCGCGCTGGAGCAATCCCCAACATTCAACGACAAATGCCTGGAAATCCATTACCCAGCGGAGCATGGAAGTCGTTCCAAAATCTGGAATACTTTTAAATCATAGACAAATTGTACTCCGCTGCCTCAAATTTATTAGAGCTGCGGAAATGTGTGTAGAAAAATAGACGGGAGGCTTGGAAAAGGTACATTAGAGGAGAGGTCTCTTTTATACGCGACAGGGGGTAATAGGAGGTAAAACTATAAACTAGAATTTTGGCAAGACGCCAGACGAGTCCTATAGCCCTAATGTACCTTTTTATATGCCTATTAGAGTATACAGAGAGAAGCCATGGAGCTAAACCACCCACCCATAACATTCTCCAGCAGAAGAGGGAAAGAGCCAATTCCAGTCAGTTTTGGCCATTTAGGTCCTAAATTCCAAAAACTTGGATAGGAAAAGGTCACCGAAGGGTTCTCTCTGCTATTTGGAGCTGAGAGTCTCTGACAGGATGCTGATTTGATGAGTTCAATGAGTCGAGCGAAATGGAATATCAGTGTAGTCGTGGGAGGATGGGGCACTAGGGACTGCGGACCACAACCGGAGCTTTGCTTCAATTCCCTCCAGCGTATTTATCATTATTTACTCCTACTCGCCTCGACACATTGTTGACCAGGACTTGGCTTAGGATTAATTATTTATGATTTACTTGTCTACTCGGAATGATCACCCACTTTTCCTTCCTATGCTCCGTAGATCTACACGACCAGCCCGGACCCAAGGCCCACGCCAGGGCGGAAAATAAAACGGGCGTATTAAGGACATCAAACGAAGAGGCCAGACACACGCCGCAGACCTTTGGCCTTGCAACCTGCTGTGCCGGGTCTCGACTGCCGGACTTCCCTGAGCCGTCGTCTCCCCCTCGTAAAACCCGTGACGAAAATGAAAGTAGACGCGGACGGCGGAGTAACGGCCTCCTGCCGGGTGATGATCCGTCGGAACCACTTCAGCTGCCCTCATCATCCCGAGTCATTGGGCCCTACTTCGAGTCCAACCGGACTTCCATTACTGTCTCAGCCCGGGCGGGGCAAATCGTCATGTTCGACTGTCCCGTCGCTCTTCTCCAAGGCAGAACCGTAAGAAAATAGAAACAAATTGAGAGAAAGCAAACGACTCTGGTCAAGATGAGAAACTTTTACTGGATAAGTTTAAAGACAGATCTATTGGCAGAGCGATTGTACTTCAGAGGGTCTGGTGCCATAGAATGACTCAAGGCGAGGACTCCTAATCAGGAGCAGGGCTAGTCTTCCTATAACAGTAACGAGACTCGAGCTGCTCCATTCGCTTCCTTTTATTACCTTATTTTAGGCTTTGATCTGACACAGAGATTGCCTCTTCTTGGGTTTTACAACTTCCGTGGACGCTGTAGTGCGGAAAGGCAGAGGAGCCGGGTGTGAGAAGGGCAAAATAAGAAACAACAATATCATATGCTTTGACCCAGTGTAGGGCATGACAGAATCATAAAGGCAGGGAAAGGAAATGAAGTTGTTGACTGGGCGAGGGGCTTGGGTTCGTTCGGAGCGTGCTAGAGGAATAATGAAGCTCACGCGGAATGAAATGTCGGATTGGAGGCAGGATAATTAATCCTTGGTCAAAACGGAGCTGCTGTCTGTCGTTAAATGCCATGACCAGATGCAGAGTTTCAGAACGAAAATGCTCGCTGAACCATATTTGTTGGTCAGCTCATTCAGGTCTGACGTCCGCGTCCACTCTGCTCACGCTGCACTCAACGTGCAGCTCACTTTCTCCACTCTCATGGACCCGATCCCGATGACAGTGTACACGCACACACACGAGCGTCCAGAGGTCTCTTTCGCTGGAAGCTCGACTCAAAGCGAAGTGCCTAGCGTCTACCCATACCCCTGAATTCCAATAATGACTTAGGTACATAATTTCCTGCTTATCTACTGCCTCCAGATAATACGCTCGTTTGAAACAATTACTCCTAGCTTAACTCTGAGAAATAAATCATCAGGGTAATGCTTGGGAAGGGAATGAGCTCGAATTAGTCAGATTCCTGGTCGAAAAAGCCGTCACAATAAATGAACAAATCGAATCCCCAAACCTACCATTTCTACGTTCTTATTGATATTTTATGATTCTCAATAAGCATAACATAAATGGACGGAATGATTCAGACATAAAAGTAAAGACAAAGATCTCTTTGAGCTTTAGTTATTGCATTCCCAATCCCAAGCTTATATGATACCTAAAATATAGTCAATTGAAATGAGAAACAAATTAGCCCCACGTGGCACACGCTAAAGTAAATCTAGGAGTTTGAAGCACAGACGTCACAGTTGCATAATTAGACTTAAAAGTCGGTCTGACATTTTCACTTCTGACTAATTCCCATTACCTTCGACGTCTGGTTTTGAAGTGCTTTTGGAAGCTGATTTGAAAAGAAGTCGGAGTGACTATCATCTCTTGGTCTGGATTTTTAGGATTGAGAAAATTAAAATGAGAACAGGAAGCAGAGAATAAAGTTTTATGTCTGGCGATGTCATTAGAAAGTGGAAACTTGCCAGGAATGGAATTCGGATGGATCAATATATCATCCGAATAATTGGTCTAAGAGAAACCCTACTACAATTCTGGTATTAAAGATGAGTCTTCGTCTCAATCCCTGCATAATTAACGAATATTTAAGGCTGTCCTCTCCTCATCGCGCCTTTCTTCTTCTAAAAACACTGATCTTACTCAGCACCTTTACTCCAACTACTCAATCAGCATTTAGCTAGAAAAAATGCTGACTGTGTTTTCGTATTGCTTATTCTCTGGTCATATCCCGTGTGTGTGTGAGGTGGGTATTAGACTAGGACCTTCATAGTCCTGTTGTTAGATTGACTTATGGAGTGAGGAAGCTCGTGAGTGGAATTGATGATAATGATAATGGGATATACGGGAGTTGGCTCATCATCTCCCCCAAGATTCAGTCCGCATTCCGTGCACATCCGCTGAAGCGTAGAAGACAGGCATTAACCTAAGCTTTCACTTCTCGCCCCGTCTCCGAGCCGAGGAGTCCATAAGTAGTAAGCAGAATCAATCGGGCAGAATTGAAATGGAAACTCAATCTTAGCTAACGGAAGGTACTCCAACTACTCAATCAGCATTTATCTAGAAAAAATGCTGACTGTGTTTTCATATTTCTTATTCTCTGGTCATATCCCGTGTGGTGGGTATTGAACTAGGACCTTCATGGTCCTGTTGTTAGATTGACTTATGGAGTGAGGAAGCTCGTGAGTGGAATTGATGATAATGATAATGGGATATACGGGAGTTGGCTCATCATCTCCCCCAAGATTC
>VNWX01000318.1:0-24423 GCA_009869905.1 Ceratophysella communis | reverse complement strand
ATATTCAAACTACCGTTCTTGTTCGGTCTGGTTGGTCTGTACATTATCGTGCAAGCCGTTTTGGCGCGAGTTTAAGCTGAAAGCTTTCGCTCTCATTCTTATATAGTAAATCTCGATGTTCTTCACACTCGTAGTAGGGGGAAATTGGTTGCAAGCAAAGGGAACGCACCATAATATTATCTTAATTAGCTCGCCTCATCTCTAATATTATCTGTATTCCGATTTTCGATAGGAGTACCGATTATGTTACAGATCAAGCTGGACCCTCAGTCTTCAGTTTTTAGTGACCGGTGACCGTGACCGACAACCGAGGAAGGGTGAATTGTGATTTATTGTTTATTCGAAATGAATAAAAATGGGTTCCTTACTTACCGATTTTGAACGTTAAAAGACGTAAAAGCTACTGTTGAACGACTAATTCAACAAGGGAACACAAGGGCACAAAAGGTTCTATAATGTATAAGCTCCGCTGCGCTGGTTAAACTCTATTGACATGGATAGCCTTAGCCAAGACGCATTAATAACGCGAGCGCTCTTTAATTTGGATTATCCGGACGAAATTTCCAATTTCCTCGACTGGAGAAAATTCTTTAGTTTTCAAATGACTTTCGCATGTCACATCACCCTTCGCAACAACTGCATAAATTCAGTCATCATCAGTAAAATGTGGACATGAGTAATTTTCTGCATGCGGTCATTGAACTGGTTCTTTTACAGTGTACATTTAAATCCAATAATAAATAGTGGAAAAGCACTCTTTTATCTTAATGAGCTCGCCTCATCTCTCTAAGAGATAGAGATGAGTTTAATTCCGTCCCCTGACAAAACGAGAGAAAAAAACTGGCTGTCTTTTACTTTTACTTTTATCCATCAAATATTGGATTCTTGAACGAGTAATAATTACAAATTACGACGGCGGTAGTAGTAGTATCTGGTAAGTTTTCAGTTAACGGTCAATATTTCCAAATCGAATAAGTAGATACATAGATAGTGGATACATACGACAGACACTGACTTAACCTTTGACATTTAAACCGCCCTTGCGAATCTACTCATAAGTACAGACGACAGACAGTATAAAAAATTCAAATCCAGTGTAACCAGGTGCATCAGTTTGCATCGGGGGTTAAAATTACGTATTATTCAAACTTTGACCTCTGGTGACCCCTCAAGAGTTCAAAGGTCAAATCCACAATTTCTACTGAAAATCCCGTGTCGAAATGTTAATTGAACGGCGTTAGCTATTCGAATGCTGTATTAGGTATACAGAGTTTGACCTCTGGTGACCCCTAGAGAGGTCAGAGGTCAAACCCAATGCCATTTCTGTAATCTACTCGCCTGTTTACGTCCGTTACGTTAGTGGTTTAGGAACTATAATTATTGTCCACGGTTTTCCGCCCGGATTTAAAATGAAATGTTCAGAATTTCTGATAAACCACTTCCAGGATCATTATTTATGACTGAATAAAAAAAGCAGACGCCGATTGAAGGTTTTAGTAAGGAGCTGTGGGTGCTTCTGTCAAAACACCAATTTTTAAAACTTCGTCCGCCCTGGGCGGGGTTAATTTGAACGCAATAAATTTTTTTTGAAAAAAAAAACACCCTGGGGATTCGTCAGGAGAGTCTAATTCAAAAAACCGTTTGGAAAAATTCCTTTTAGTTTTCGAGTAATCGGTGATCAAAAAGTGCAAAAAACGTCGAAAATCGGACCTTTGACCTGACGTATAGGTCGAAGAAATTTTTTTTCGAGGAAACCTTCGAACATGTGTCCAATAGTTTCATTAGTACTAGCTAGTTATGTGCCAATTTTCATCCCAATCGGAGATGTCGTTGGTCAATCTTGGGAGATTGCAGAAAAAGGGCCTCACCAGCCAGTATTTACCTACCCGTGTACTTATAATGATTTATATGTTCCTAACTTTAATTTAATTTCAGATCTACTTCGAAATTCCACATTCCTATTTGTATTGTCAGTCCCCCAGCCAGCCGCCACGATGTTCTCCATTGATGCGGCTGATATGCGAAACTTTATTGAGAGCCTAGGAACGACTATTGTTATCACAGATATTGAAGAGAAACATGAACGTCATTTTGTTGAGGGTAAGTCTCGTGTTCAGTTTGATAGTTCAAGTTGAGCTGAATATCTTAATTTGAATTAAATATTTGAATTTATTTCACCAGAAATTAAGAGAGATGTGGAAGGAGGAGGTCTCGGAAGTCTAGTTACCCGATATGTTCCTCTGGTCACTCTTATGGATCGATGCGCAGAGCTACAAGACCCAGTCCGTAAATGTATTGTCGATATTATTATCGAAGGTTGGTTCTAATTCCTTATTAGTTTGGAGATTCATTTGCTAGTTTAGTTGGTATAAAAATTAAGAGTAGATCTTGAAGCATTACTTCCTCCTTAGCGTTGCGGTCTGTGGACAAGGTCATGGTGGAAGTAAACGATGATGTGAAAAAACTCGACGAAGACGCTTTCAAAACATATCAACAAGTTGTAGCTGTTGTTCTGTACATGTCTTATAAATGCTTGGAGGAATTCAACTTTTGTTCAAGCGTTCGGAGTGATAATATAAGTGTAACGTATTCAAAAAAGGACAAAGCTGTAAGCTGCACTTATTTATAAGACTAAAATGATTTTAAAATCCGTGTCAAATCATATTACTCGTCCTAGCGTTCGCGATCTTCGTATGGTGGTAACTCGAAGGAACCATTTGGATTTTGGCCTAGGCAGAGAGACAGTCTGTTAGACATTCTCTCTTTCGTCATTCAAAAGAACCTTTACCCACTTTGGGAGAGAATACGGAAGCCAAATGGAAAAACATTTTACGGGTATGCAATACTTATCTTAAATGTCTAATTCCAAATCCGCATCAGGATCTTTGATGAGTACAGCTCTTTTCCGTGCTTGAACTTATTACCTACTTAATGTTTACCTACTTGCTGTAATTGCTTTTATTATTCTTTTTCCCACTGCCGGCAGGCTTATTGTACAAGGCTTGGTCGCAACGGTCAAGTATGGAGCAAAAGACATTATGCGGGACAATTTTGCATCAAAAACTGTCACTTCAATGTTCAATCATCTCATTGTGAAACATAACTTTGAAGATGATATTGTTATGCATCTCATGCAGGTTAGTCCATGAAATTGGAAGTTGTTGTAAGTTGTAAGTAGTAGTGCAAATATCTGTTTCGATAAGACTCGTGGTTTCGTAATTACTTATGTCTGTATTATATACATTCAGAATATTTTGGATTCTGAAGACATTGCTCGCTCCATTACAAAGGTTATTTTGAGTTTAAGAGCACTTCACGGAAGAGTTCCAGTTATTCGAAAATCCATCCAAGTTGCTTTTGAACTCATCAATCGTCCTGAAAACCGTGATAAGTGGGAGAAAGGTTTCACTTGTTTTCTTCTGGATATTGGAACCACGTTTCCGGAAGATATTGCGGACCACTCACTGCCATATATAATCACACTTCTTGAGGCAGATGTCAGTTTGTATTTGAATTTTTTTTTAAAAATTGGTATTTCGTCTGTTCTCAAAAATGTTTATTTCATCTTTGGTTTCTTATTAGTCTGTTGCTGTGAGAAGTGCTGTCTTGAGTATCCTTGTGGAAGTTATCACTCACGTTAGAGACAGTGGTAAAGAAAATAACAGCCCAGCAGCCATTGCAAAGACAGTTGAACTCAGAAAGCAACTACTCGAGCATTTGGAAATGTTCATGCGAGATGCTAATGCTGTGGTTCGATCTAAGGTATGATGCATAGAACAGACTTGCAGTTGCGTTGAGCCTACGCTATTTGTTTGTAGATGAGTTAATGGGTAATTTTATCCTGTTATCATTTGTTGGGTTACTTAACCGAAATGACTTTTCTCGTTAGGCTGTGGCTTCGATAACGACTTTGATAAGTTCCAAGGGAGTTGAAATGGGGGAGCTTGTGCCACTGATTTATGAGGCTGGGGAAAGAATATTGGATGTGTCAGCAGCGGTTCGGAAGAACAGCTTTGGTGTCTTTGCAGCAATTATTTTAAATGACCCGCTCCTAGCTAACGTAAGCTATTTTCAGTGTGTTTTTGGTACTCAAAACCTCAGAACATTATGGCTAAACTGTTACTTCCTCCCTACAGCAAACGCCTCAACAATTTCGTGCCAAGGTTCTACAAACGCGACGCGGCCTTGTAAGCCTTCGGACGAATAATATCGACGACGTTCTGGTTCGCCTTAGAATTGTAGTCAAAGAGTTCACGGAGCAGTTGCGTATTACGAAGTTGGGACTAACCCTGGATTCCATTCCAACTATTCCTGAACTACGTGTAAGTTTTCATCTACTTCAAGCTGTTTGTTAAACGTGGATAGAACTGTAAACTGTCATGCTTCAGGAGATGTGTATGATTTGATTTGTGCGCTTTTTTTTACTGAATTTCCGTAATACTGTCTTAGGATCCTGAGACAGCTTTGGAGCATCTCAAGGCTTTGTTAGAAAGAGGGGACTATTGGGAGGCTTGTGAGTGTTTCTACAAATGTATCAAAACATTTGATGATGTCGACGTGTTTCGGTAACTTCTTTATATACTATTGAATATTGTTATTGTTTGTCGATTTGTTGCTAGCTTGTGAGTTTTACTCGGATTTTGTTTACTGAAATAATTTTATTCTTGCAACACAGCATGTTTGATCTGCACACTTATGAATACTACATGAATTTCTTCATGAGGGAAATGGGACTGAATCAAGCAGAAAATGAACCGGCAGAAATTCCTGATACATTTGAGACTGACATGTTGGAGACACAGGAGTGCAAAACAGCTAGAAAATTCCTTACTCATATGCATGTAAAGACTCAATTTATTCCAAATATTATGCATTAATTGTTTCGATATTTAGCATCGGTAAAATTTTGATCGTTTGCAGACTCTGGAAGCTTTGAGTGACTTTCTATACAATAAGGTCATTCCTATAGTACTTCAGTTGTTTCGATATGGAGTGTCTTCAGATCAGACAGAAGTAATGGGATATTTGGCTACCCTCTCAGATCAGAAATATCCTCTCCCACCCCAAGTGCCACTTGCAATTCTGGATTGCATTAGTCGAGTTGACAAATCGGCCGTGTCTCAAATTGTGGAGCCTTTTATAGTTATCTTTCTCAGTGGGCCGGAATGCAAAACGTAACTCACAGTACCCTGTCATGTTTGAGTCTGAAGTAATTGTCCTGCTTTGGAGCATTTTTGAATTTAGTTATGAAATAATTCTTGTTTTAGAGCTCCAGGTTTCATAAAAACGCTCATTGCTATGGTGGATAACCTTGGGATTGGAAGAAGAAATCATATGAATTTACTCATTCAGGAGATGGTCCGTTCGAAAAGAATCCATATTCAAGAGCTAAGGGTTAGTATTAATAGATTCAGGCATTATAAATTGGCCTATATGACAGACAGACTACCGATGTTTGCCTTGTCACTTCTGAATACATAGCTGTAATGTAATGTGTACATATTCTGCTAGGTCCTTTGGTCCACTGTTACGATGGAGCTACCTGAATTCGGTGAAAATGAATCCAAGATTGCACTTTATATTTTAGGAATTTGTGGAAAGTAAGCTCAAAGCTAAATTTAATTTTCTGTGAAATTAAATGGGTCTTTATCTTTAACTTACTAGCCCCTCTACTCGTTTTTGCCTGCAGGGCTGATCGAAATTGTCTGGAATCACTTTTTTCAAAAATTATCGAAGTTGGTCTGGGTCCGCGAGGATGCAACGATATGGAGCTCGCCGCAACAGCACTCGCAGCAATATTTGAATCTTTGAGAAAGACTGAAAACGAAGTGGCTCACAAAAAGTCAGTATACGTGAATTTAAAGTGTTGAGAGTGGAGGTTTGTCAAATTGACCGACTGCTCAAATTAATTATTGTTATTTCTTTAAATTTTTTAAAATAGACTTCCAGCAGACCACCCACTGTTTACCGGAATTTATGAAGTAATTACGCCACGCACTTGTTCCGGAGACCAGAGAACAAGCTAATGAGTTTTTCTCTAAAGTAGCTGACATTGGGATTAGTTTGATTTACGATTGTTGCCTTGCACCAGCTAAAGCAATTTCACCAATCATAATTGGTTGCTACAAATGGATATTCGGATCCGCGGAAGGCTCGGAAGAACAGAATGATATTACTCAGTTTGAGATGACCGAAAAAACAATGTTCAAGTACGCTTGGTTTCGCAATTACCCAGTATTATTGAAGCTGTTAGCTGTTAATGTTAACCGTTGTTGGGGACATACTGACTACTGACTTACTGGTTGCTCTCCTTCGTTTGCGTTGCTTCTAGGTTTCTCAGTTTGGCCGGCGCTATCACAGGCTCGCATGCCAGTTACCACTCAAAATATGTTCTAGATGAAGTGAAGAGACGGAAAATGCTCATTGCGCTTGAGACTTCAGATGCTAGGAAAGCCGTAAAATCAAGGCTTCGAGATTCCGTTGCCGAGATTCACCGACGAAAGTCAGTAGGAAGAGGCAAGATTGTCTATTCAAAATCAATCGACGATCAATTGTTGAAGGCCGATGAGGAGGAGGTAATATTTTCTTTTTCTCCGTAACTGCAACTGCACCTCACAGCCTTGATATTAACCCTAAACTACGGTCACTATGCTAATGTTTCCGACTCGCTAGCTGGACGCTGTTGTTGGACAAGTGGGTTTCGATAAAGAAACGGAACTAATTCGTAATTACATGGATAAACTTCTAGACGAAGGAACTTTCAAGTTTTATTGGTAATAATTTAATTTTAGACTAAACTTAGATCCAGTTCATGTTTACGATTTTTGTATTACGTTACTTCGGTCTTGTTATTTAATTTAACCAAAGGCAAAATATCATCTTTATATGCCGACGTTACAAAAATTTGAAGAGTCTGCGACTACGAGTAGCTGCAATCCGTTTGGTCGTTAAACTCATGCTTGTTGGACAGAAAGCTCTCTCTGGATTAATGGATGTAAAAATCAAAATCAAATATTCATAATCTGTTTATGTAGTTAATTTCTTCTCAGTGATAAAAATCTTAAATGGCGTTCATATATTTTATAGATTTACATCGGCCTTTGGAAGGAAGTCAAGACAACAGAAGAGAGAGTAGAGCTTGTTCTGAGTGCCATTCTTCTGAATGATTGCTATCCGAATCAAATGAATACCGTCAATGGTCTTGCTCTTTTGGGGTACGTGAAATTTCTCCTGTGGACTAAGGAAGGACCCTGAATTGGTAGCATTTATGTTGTCATTACCTATGCCTTTTCTATTTGGAACAGTTTGAAATGTGAATCTCCAGAAGTTCGGCAAGCCACTTTGGATTTCGTCACGTTCCTGACCCTAAACGATGTGTTGAAGCTCCGTGAGATTTTGCCCGATACAATTTGTCGTCTTGCCGATCCGGTTGAGGATATTCAGGGTAATTTTCCCTAAAGCACTATTTGAAAGCAAGTACGAACCCAGAAACGAGTGTATCAAGTTCGAATTCTCGAATTTCAGAGGTCACCAAATTGTTCCTGAAAGAGTGCCATGAGAAAGATACCATGCTTCATAGTGCGATTCCGGATATGATCATCCGGCTTTCAGCAGCTGATGATCTCACTGGAGACATGTTTCAGCAAATCATGAAGTAAGCACATTTCTTATTAGAGCTTTAAAAAAACAAGGTTTCGAAAAAAGAATTGGATTTCTTACTAAAAATCATAATCTTAGAGGTCTACTGGAGCCTATAAAGAAAGTGAATGAAGTTGTTGGAATCGCGAACAAACTGCTGGAGCGATTCGGAGGCGAGAAGCTGAATCGTGGACGTGAAGCCCAAAATAATGCTGTATGTCTGAGCCTGCTGAACTATAACGACAAGTTTTTCAAGTCTGTTCGAGAGGCTTTACCACAATATGAGAAATATTTGGATGATGACACTATCTTTGAGTGCTTTACCACCATCCTGCAAACAGCTAGAGATAATTTAAAGCCGGAAAATAGGGTAATTATTTGTTTAAATCGAAGTATTTTAATATTGATCTGATAATCGCTAACGCCAAGCTTACTATATGCCAACAGGAGAAACTAGAGAGTTACGAAGAAAAGTTGCAAGACGCTAGAAAGAATGCCAGTGAAATTAGACGAATGAATAATGCCAACAAAGACCGAAATGGAGCGTTGAACAAAAGCATTGCACCAGCTGATTCATCTTCCGATGAAGAGATGCCTTCACCTGATTCTCCACCTGCTGCATCCTTTTCTGGAGCCACTCGCAAATCAACTAAAAAACCATCCACGGCTAGGGAAAACGCGGCGGATAGTTCTGACACTTCAGATAAATCTGAATCCGACGCCTCGACGACTCCGCGTACTTCACCACCCCCCACACCAGGATCTGTTCGCGCCAAGAGAGAGTCAAGACGATTTACACGAGCTTCTGCACGTCTGCCCGTATCAACGGCTCGTAAGCCTGCTAGGACTAGGAAGGTAGCAATCATCACTTCATCAGAATCAGAATCTGAGTCAGTATCAGAAAACTCGGATTAGTTAGTATAAGTCTAAAAGAAGCAGTCTAAACTACTTTAAATATTAGAAATAATCGAGTATTTTCAGACATTTCACCTGGTTAAAAAATTCCATTACTTTTTCATGAGTTATCGTTTCTTTAGCTCTGATTAGTATTTAGAGTAAAAATAATTTTGTACGCTTCTTTAAAAAATCTTAAATAATTCAAGTATCAAAGTTTGATAAGCACGCTTTTTGTTTGTGGCGATATTATTTATTTCACGATTTATTCTTGACGACAATTGTGGACTTTGACTTTTAAATTTGTAAACACTCATGCATATAATGTTCTTGATTCCATTGCTTAAACTGCTCAGAGAAAGCGGAGATATCCATCCATAACTGTTAGTTTTGTATAACATGGTAGTGTTTTTCAAAACTAACTTGTGCCGTGGTTAAAGCACAAGTACGTGCTCAGGGAACAGGACAACTCAACGAATAGGTACACATACACATATGCTATATTTCTTTTAAGATTTGGTTGGGATTAGAAATTAGCACGAGTGTTGTACAACAACGGCATGGGGCATGATGCGATGAGTGATGATCTGGGGTGACTGGTGAGTATTGCTTTTGCTATAATAATCTAAGTATCTACATGTAATGTAGTTAACTGTTATTAAACTAATCCAGGTCTATGCGTTTCAAAGCGACAGGTGCGTTACAATGCATTCTGGCTTCCTTCGCCTTCTGAATAGCTAGTTCAAAATCTTTCATGGAAATTGCACGCAGGACTGAGTCACCAGAACCACCTACTCTAGCTTCACCATCTTCATTACTATTTTCACCTTCGGAATCTAATCCCACGGAATTAGCACGAGAACCTCTTGAGAACGGATTGAATCGTTGAAACCAACTTCCAGATTCCGCGGTGGATAAATTCCTATGGAAGTAAAATATTATTATTAAGATTTTCTCGTATTTGGTGAATATTTAGCACTTTTCTATTCTTGTAAAACTTACGTGGTTGAGAGAGAAGTAGGATGCGCTCGACTTAAAAGATTGTCACGACTAAGCGACATATCAGCTAAACAAGCCACAGCTGCTGAGCGAGCTACTTCTTTCAAATCCGAACCCGAAAATCCCTCCGTCATTTCTGCCAATCTAGTCAAGTTGAAATCTGGGGCAGTGTTCTCGTGTTTCAGTGTCAAGTTTAGAATGTGTTTCCGCTGAACAACATCTGGAACTGGAATGAAGAATTTGGAGGCCATTCTTCGAAGAATAGCCGAGTCCATATCCTTGGGACGATTCGTAGCACCCATTACAATGACTGTTTTCTTAGGGTCCGTGATAAGACCATCCCAAAGGGACATGAACTGAGCTTTCATCATTGCCGTTACTTCGTGGTCTTGTGAAGCCCGGACGCGGAGAAGGGAGTCGATCTCATCAATGAAGATGATACAAGGTTGGATTTTCTCTGCTAGCGTAAAGACTGCGCCTGTCAGCTTCTGGGACTCTCCGTACCACTTATCAGTGAGAACAGAGACGTCAAGATTAATAAACCAACATTTAGCCTCTTTCGCCATAGCCTTGGCAATCAGTGTCTTCCCACATCCGGGTGGACCATAGAGCAAAACTCCTGGAAACAAATTATAATTATAAAATAAAGAATTCGCTCCACTTCAATTCATGACTTTTGTACAGGGTGGTGCATAACCTTTGGACCCCTTGCTATCTCGTACTTCTCGAAATCGTTTAATCACATGTAATACACAATATACCGAATTAAAGCTTCAGTGCGGTTCTAATGGTACCCTAACATCTTCAGTTTTCCAAAAACTAACTGCTGTATACGTCAAAATGTGCTAAAAACGGTAAAATTAGGCTTTTGGGTGGCAATTATAGTTATTGATAACTTATATTCTAGTTTTTCAAGGTAAATAATATTTTCAACACTGTTCTATGTATTACGGATACATTATTTTCATGTCATTACATGCATTAACAGCACAACTGGGCTGGACACTCTAACTCAGCAGCATCGCTTGCGGCGCACGACTGGAATCCTATGCAAAAACAGCGTTCTCCAGCCCCGCGGAAGGCCCGCGGAAGGTGAGAGGCAGCTCCTTTTTCTCTCAAGCGCTGTGCAGCGGGTTATTTGTGAACCACTTTGGATGATTATAGTAGTGCCGTTAGATCGACAATGAACTGAGCTTTGATTTGGTATACTACATGCCTTTAAAGGATTGAGGAGTATGAGATAGTAAGGGGTCGAAAGGTTATGCGCCACCCTGTACATCAGAAAATTACCCTTTGGTGGCTGAATGAGCTGGGAATAACGAACTTTCTGATGTGCCAGGATAGGATAAATGACTGTCTTCTTAAGCTGCTCAATTGTATCATCAAGCCCAGCCACATCTTTCCAGCTGACTTTGAGATGATTTGGATCCACTAGATGACTAGCAATCATGACCTCGTGCTCATTCAACTGAATGCTTTTACTAATTCCAAGTCGATTAATCACATCCATCGCCTTGGCCTTGGCACTCTGCTTTTGTTGGTGTGTAGGGTCAGCATTCCGTAAAGCCCAGCGTACAAGATAGAACGTAAGGAATCCAATAGCTCCGGCACGCAGCAGGACAATGAGAATCTCTCGCTTCGAAGGAATGTCATTGGGAATCGGTGCTTCAATTTTGGAAAGTACCCCCGTCATGATGACTCACTCGTGTGTCGTAACCGTGTTCCGTGACTCGCACTTGACCCTGATGACTTGACCTTGCTTTACACTGAAGTTACATACAAAAAAAGGATAGACAATAGATACATATGGCCTACGACATACAACGTATATGACAGAATAACTAAATATGATCTCAGTTCTATGTGTTTTACTTGACTTACGTTGTGTAGCTGCACGTTACGTGTACCTACGCACGAAATTCTTGTACTTAAATTAATTATGATTTAAGTCGTGGTGAATGAATTAAACCCAAGTGCTATTGCTGCTGCGTTCAATACAGTCACAATCTCAAATCACTTGGATACTAGTGCACGATCACCCTAGTGCCTAATGACTGAAGCGATTAGAAAATAAACTAGGTATCAATGAAATTACACAAATTATGTCAGGGCACAGGGTGTCAGGTCGGATGAGACATCAGAATTGCAAAGTAAAGGGTAAAGGTAAGCTCGAATTCAAACTTGGTACGGATTTCTTTTGTCACTAGGACTTGCGTTGTTGAGTACTTCCTCATCAATCACGTGTGTGTGTGAGCCGAATAATGAAAGTCCAGCCAAGCATAGCAGCAGCAGCCTAGCCGTCGTCGTCGTCGCGTCGTCGTCATCAGTCGTCATCGTGCATCTTTTACGTGAGCTGAAGCTGTAGTAAACTTGAACGCCCGGTTGTTCCCACTCATATGCTACAGGGTGTGTCGCCGCCTTCTATTTCGGGGGCCACAACAACGACAGTAGTAGTGGCAACGGAAACGGTTTGCGATGCGGATGCATGCGACACAAGTACCTAGGTGGCCCGTGGAGTATGCAGGCGACTCAACCTTTACATGTGTCAATCCCACCCACAAACGTAAGAATAGATCCGTGATCCCACCTCGTCTGCTCTTTTGTGACGGAGCGGAGGTCACCGGTTTGTCGTAGTGCTTGTGATGATGGTTACAAATGACAATGGCTGACAAGTGTTTAGAGCATCTCTGATGCTCATCACATCACACCCAATGATAATGCAAAATGCAAATGATAATTATCGTTATAGCGTTCGCCGGAAATTTCTTACCCTCTTTTGTCTATATTTCGGTGGTTTGTTATAGGTTTTTCTAGTCCTATATCTATCACGTCACGAGTTCCGATTTCGCTGAAAATATAAATATGTACCTAGGTACTGGTGGCAAAAGATGCTTCTCAGAACTACGAATTTGTAATTTTAAAAAATTGGAGAAATACAGCAAGAACTATGATTTTTTACACCTATCTACCAAAGGATCCTTCATGTTCATGGCCGTCATTGTAATAAAGCCCCATGCGGGGGTGACGAAAAGTGAAAATATTTGGACCCCTGCCCTGGCTTTCTTATCACATTGACAAAGATAAGTATTATAGAGATCCAATTATACATCATCATCAGGATCAGGCAATGTGTAAAAAAAATAGAATGTAGGTAACTTTTTGGTTTGGATTGGAAATCCTTGGCCATCGGTGAAAAGTGGAAACCCCAAGTTTTTAGTAACCACCTATGCTAAACAGTGTACAGGTGGTTACTAAAAACTTGTACTTTTCAGCGAAAATCACAAGCTTTTAGTAACCACCTCCATGCTAAACAGTGCACAGGTGGTTACTAAAAACTTGTACTTTTCAACGAAAATCACTGGTTTTTAGTAACCACCTCCATGCTAAGCAGTGTAGGAGTAGTGGTTACTAAAGCTAAAGATAAGTCCTAAAGACTTGTAAATTTCACCAATTCCAAAAGTACAAGTTTTTAGTAACCACTTTTCCTTACTTTCTTACTTAAATACTTTCTTTTTACTAAAAAAAACTTGGTGATTTTCACCGATGGCCCAAGATGTCCAATCAATAATCCAACCAAAATTAACCGATAACAGACAGACGACGCGACGCTGCGCTCGCTCTGCTCTGCGCTGCCCCATTCTTATGTACCTTATATCATGTGTGAGGTCTACGACATGGCTACACCGTTTCTTATTTTCGTCCCTGCTGAGCTGAAGGCGAACGATTCTGCCTGGATCTCTGGTCTGCAAGAGGAAGGAGGCGAGGAGGCGAGGGGAATTGTGTGTAGTGTGTACAGCACATCGTACAGCAGCAGGAGCAGCAGCATAGCAGTATAGCAGCAGCGGCGTGCGGGGCACGGACGGACGCGACGCGACGACGACGACGACGGTCGGTCGTCGTCGGTAAAAAAAAACTACTAGAAAGTTTTCCCGCTTACACACTCATGCATATTTCTAGGGCCGTGTCCCTAACTAATTCAAGTGCACTCGGATGAGGCAAGACGCACCAATGAACTTGCCGACTCCGGCAACCAATTGTGGCTACCCCTGGCTGTAGGTAGAAATTGGGCAGGTTGTGCCATGTTTCTAAGGGAGTGGGTTAAGGGAGAACCAAGAACGCAGGACAGCCAGGCGTTTATTGGCAGCAGCAGCATCAGTAGTTATAGCTGCGGCTCCATGTTATTCCACACTCACTCCTCTTCTACTTGCTATCTAGTAGTGCATTACACTCGGCTTGTCCCTGTGAGACTATCACATCAGTTCTCCACTCTTTTGACTGAAGAAGTCCAGAAAGAAGCCGCCGACGCGAAGCTCGCTCTGACCGATCGTTCATTTGACGTCGCCTATTTCTGCTATTCCTGTCCCTCTCTAGCCCAGGTCAAGGGTCACTGCGTCTCTGCAGACACAGGAACCTCTCCCAGGTACGTACGTACTCTTGTCACGGTCGCGTCGGGCAATGGCTTCAATTCCGCTCAACGCCAAACGCGATCTAGAGTCTAGAGGCTGTCACTAATTACTAGCTCTAGGTGCTGAGCGCGCCGACCCCGACTTTTCGGAAGCCGGGCCGGGATATTGATATACCTATGGCCTAGGTTGTAGGTTCTCGCTACCAGCTGCCAGCGCAGCCGCGGTTTGTCAGCGGCTAAACTGCTAAACACTAATTGTAAATTGTAACAGTTACATTATAATTAAGAATGCAAAACCGCCAGCCACCCGTCACCCGTCCCTTCACCCTTAGGCAAACATCGGCTTTTTGACAACAGCTCAGCTCAGCTCAGCTCTTTTTCTCGAATCTAAATCCCCGCTCAGCTCAGCTCAGCTCCTTTTCTCAAATCTGAATCCCCGCTCTGCTCAGCTCAGCTCCTTTCCTCAAATCTGAATCTCCGCTCAGCTCCTTTAGCGTTATAACATAACTTATAACCGGTTGGGTTCTCGTTCTACGGTAGTGGTCCTTGGCAAAAATTACATCTTTATTTTACCCTTCACGGTATTGCACCCGTCTTGATTGTACCCGCCAAGGGATTGTACCCACCAGGATGCCAGGATGTTGTACCCGCGAAACAATTTACCCGTAAAGTTACACTAGGCTGGTACAATAACATGGCGGGTACAATGTCATGGCGGGTACTATCGATGACGGGCACTAAACCGCGGCGGATACAATAAAGAAGTAATATTTTCCAAAGATCACGATGGTAGAACCCAACCTTCTATGTGTAGTACATACACGTATAGGTATGTAGTATGCTACTACCTACATATATAGTACATGTATCGAAAAGGAGCTGAGAGCTGAGCTAAAGCTGAATCAAATCCCGCTCAGCTCAGCTCCTTTTCGTGAATCTAAATACCCGCTCAGCTCAGCTCAGCTCCTTTTCTCAAATCTAAATCCCCGCTCAGCTCAGCCCCAGCTCCTTTTCTCAACTCCCCGCTCAGCTCCTTTTCCAAATCTAAATCTCCGCTCAGCTCAGCTCAGCTCCTTTTTCTGAAAAAGGAGCTGAACTGAGCTGAAAGTGAGCTTAAAATGCCGATGTTTGCCCTTGAGCGGCTTGTGGCCTGCCTGAAATCCCGGTTAGCGCCACTAATCCAATTGCCAATGAAGGACGAACAGAGTTGCTAGATTGTAGATTCTAGACTCGATTTTTGATACAGATTCAGACAACACAAACGGTTGACGCCTCAATTGATTGTTTAAGTTGAAAAACCGTTTAAATCCGTCCAAATTGACATGGTGTTTGCCAATTTTCACAACGATTCAACATTCAACCGACACTCAATGGCAAAACATTTTTTCGGGTTCATGGGCTTCTTTGCAATAACGGTACAACTTACCGGTAGGTAACCGTTAACCGTACCGTCAACCGTACGGTTACCTACGTATGACTTACCTGCATTTGTTTGAATTTAGGAAAAGATTAGTTACAAGCTTCATAATTTAGTTTAGATGTTACAACTTACCGGTAGGTAACCGTACCGTCAACCGTACGGTTACCTACGTATGACTTACCTGCATTTGTTTGAATTTAGGAAAAGATTAGTTACAAGCTTCATAATTTAGTTTAGATGACAAGGGGCTACACAGCTATTCCGGGTTTTGCATTGCATGGTTATTGAGCCATTTATGTTCAAAATTTTAAGTTTTGTTGTTCTAATTGTACCACTAATCGTTCTATTTCTACAGTAATCATAAACGATGGGAAAGAAGAGCAATTCCGACAAGTCCCCCGCCGCATCTGATGTTGAGGAAAACGTTGAAGTAGAGGAAGAGGAGGAGGAGTTTGTCGTTGAGAAGATTCTGGAAAAGCGAATTGTCTCTGGAAAAACTGAGTACCTATTGAAGTGGAAGGGTTATGGACCCGAAGACAACACATGGGAGCCCGAGGAGAACTTGGGTTGTCCTGAACTTATTGAAGAATTTGAACGGCAGTATAAGCTTAAACAAGAAGAAAAGGCTGCTTTGAAAGGTGGCTCGAAGAAACGACCATCGGAAACTGTTGAGAAGGAAGAGCGAAAGGAAAACAAACAAAAGAAGTTAAAAACTCCTGCTCCTGCCAAGGTAAGCTCTTCTGATCAAGTCAATGTAATAAGTGCCATTGGCAACACTCAAATGAAACTAAGATACCTGTAGAGTAAATGAGTAAGATGAAAGACAAATGTCAATAATATGGGCATTATTATTATGCTAAGAATGAATTTTATATCTGACCAGGAGGCACAACGTGTTGAGCAAACTGGATTTGATCGTGGGCTCCAGGCCGATAAAATTATTGGAGCTACTGATTCATCAGGAGAGTTGATGTTTCTCATGAAATGGAAAGACACTGATGAGGCTGATTTGGTTCCAGCCAGACAAGCTAATGTCAAGTGCCCACAGGTAGTGATAAGCTTCTATGAAGAGCGCCTCACTTGGCATACTAACAGTAACGAGGAAGAAGCCAACTAAAACTCGAACCATTCTCAACCAAGCTTTTCAAACGAGACATGTTAAAAATACAGAGTCCAACTTTGACCATCTTTGCTTTGTATTCGGTTAGTTATGTTTACTTTCTCATTACTACTTGACGATTCACGGTAGTCGTATATAATATTCACTCAATCGAATTACAAAATTGTCTTCAAAATTAAAATTACATTTGTTCTTGTATTGTAAATTCGAATCTGTAAACCCCAATCCGGAATATATCACTACCTACCTCCTATTCTTTTTTGTATTGAGGATGTAATTATATTTATGCATTTCTGGAATAGGCTAGGCCTTATTGGGTTACCTACTATTAACTCCTAAGTACCTAGATTTATTCCTTCTGAATAAAAATATTTAATCCTTTGTGACATTTAGAAAACTTATGCAGTAACTGTTTTCTGATCTTTTAAGGTAGCTGCTAGATTTACATTCTATATTGAGATTGGCAGAATTCGGTTTTTCTTTACTTCAGAAAATATAATGCAGGGTTCTTGTTTAAAAGAATATCTTTTGTGAATCAATTGACAGCGGACCTGAAATCTACTTAGATTTTGTAATAAACCATTTACTTTCGAGTAAATACCGTAGAATAACATTCTCTGTACGGGTGGTTTTACATTAAAAATTAAAATAATATTGATAATTACCTCCATTCTCTGATGAAGTCATTAGGTTAGTTAGCATTAATCATGCAATACCTATCTATGCTAGTTGGCGGTCATAAAAACTGCAAGGCACTAATTCATCCGGAAGAACACGACCATGAATTTATTAGCAAAAGCACTAGGGCATAGGCCGACCGCCCGGTTGGCGGTTGGCCTATCCTCTCCATGAATTCAGAACTTTCCCTGTATTAGCACTAATACGAGTAGTTCAATAGAAAATCCATTAGGAAAAACAGATAGCATTCAGAATTCAGAATAAACAACCCTAAACCTACGAATAGTGTTTGTCCACCATGATTCTGATTCGGTAAATTACAGATTATCCATAGACCTATAAAGGACCTTTATAGGTCTGTGAGATTATCACTGACTCCAGTCAGTAATTCAGTGGGAAACCCAAGTAGCTGGGATCGCCGCTCCGGTTACGACTGCACAGAAAGTCATGAATTCGGAGAAGGATAAGTTCATCGGTGTCGGTATTTCCGCATTCACTTTGTAGTAGCATGCAACTGACGACGCCACGAATTTAGGACAAGCAGGACAGGATTGCCAGAAATATTCATTATGTCAAGACCGGTTATCACTGTTCAAAGAAAAGGATACGGGATGCTTCGCTCGTCGCTGTTGTCATGAATTTGGTAGGAAACGTGATCCGGTAACCCCTCATAAATTCGATTTGCCGTGTAACAAATCGTAGTCTCCGCCATGAATTCAGTAAGATGCGGATTGGTCGCCGCTGACGTTATGAATTCATTGTACGATAATCGAATAAACGCCATTTTATAATTAAGCATAGTAGCGTAGTATTCTTGATAATGATAATAATATAGTTTCACATTCACTCAGCTACACCATTATTACCTACCAATTTGGACAGATAAGAGCGTTCAAAATTCAACATTTAAATTCGAATTTGTAATGCTTACAAATCCAGCTCGAATTGTAGGACTTTGCATGCATTCATTCCAGTACGATTGCACTTTACTGAACCATTTCAGCTCTCACCCACTCTCACCCTCACCCACCTTATCGGAATCAGGATCAGGAGTTCTGTTTGAACCTTGGCCAAATACGGATTCATAACTGATAATTTTAAGTGCTGATTATTTCGCACAGGCAATGTATTGAATTACGCTGAGAGGCGGTGGTATGCCAGAAACAAATACAATAGAATAACAATTGATACTTGAAACGATCACTTACAAGTCATCAAATTAGAGTCTGCTATTGATTGACTAAAAAAGTTATTCCGATTCGGAGCTTGGGCTTGGACCGGTTAATATCGCAAAGGGCTGTGCAGACAAAATTAAGATGTCCTTGGAAATCACGCTTGCGGGAAAGAAGGTCCTTGTCACTGGCGGTGGGAGTGGTGAGGATTATATCGGGCTTTTAGCACAGCGGTTCCGCTGCGCTGTCGTTATAATGCTCTTAATTAACTATAAAATAAAACAGGAATTGGGCGTACTCTCTGTACCAAACTTCACGCACAAGGAGCCAAGGTTTACGCCTTATGCGTAAATCAAGAATGGCTGACATCGCTGGCGTCAGACTGTCCAGGTATTCAGACCGTCTGTGTGGATCTTCAAGATTGGGACGCAACGAGACAGGCTGTGACAGCTTTAGGACCCATGAACTGTCTCGTTAATAATGCTGGAATCGGCATTCAGGAAAGTTTTATGAAGACTACTCCAGAAGCATTCGATAAGTAAGATTCGAAACGCTATCACATAAGAATTTCCATGGGATGAGTCAATATGAAACGCATTTTAGTGTAAGGTCTGGCTTTAAATAACTGGTCAAATTGTCCAATGCCAGTCGGAAGAAGATTTTTTAAATTACATAATCTCAAATCTTATAAGGCTTCTTTTGAACAAATTGTCTATAATATTATAAGCAATTCTGTTTAAATGGAAGCCATTTTTAATCCTACAGACAGATGAACGTGAACGTTAAGGCGATAATCAACGTGTCCCAGGTCATTGCTCAGGGCATGATGGATAACAATGCTGGTGGCAGTATTGTCAACGTTTCCTCAATCGTAAGCAAGTTAAATTAACCCCCGAATTCAACCTGAAATACATTTGTGCCGATTTGCGAATCTAAATACTTGCAGGCTTCTCGATGCGGTACAAGAACATCAGTCGTCTATAACTTGACCAAAGCAGCAGTTGATATGCTGACTAAATCAATGGCAGTTGAGCTTGGCCCAAAGAACATTCGCGTGAACTCCGTCAACCCCATCATCATCATCACACCGATTTCCAAGCCATTTTTCGAGAAAGGAGATGGAGTTACGGTTTATGAACGCGTCGTTGCGCGAACGCCATTGGGTCGAATCGCCGAATTGGAGGAAGTAGTTAATACAATGATCTTCCTACTCTCAGATGCAGCGCCCATGATCACCGGAGAGCAAGTATTTATTGATGGCGGTTATAGCGCAGCCTAAGTCGCGACGCAGCTATAACTACTACTAACCAAACCACCATCATACAAGGCTTAACCATTATTAAGCAGGGTTTCATTTATTGATTTCTTGGCTTGCTTTTGAATTAGGCTAACCTAAACTGAAATAAATTAAAGTGACTCAATACTTGATTCAGCCAATCGCTCCGATTAAGTTTAAATCATGCTTTTACGCTTAAATACGTGTCCTAAATCGACAAACTGAAATAATATTTAGCAAAGCTATAGAACCAACTGAAAGATGAACACAAACAATAAAGAGCATACATTTCTTCATTTCCAAAATACATCACTAAACTGAAGAAATACCTGATATCAGTTAACATATCTGGCAACTTAATAAATACTAGCTTATATATTCCGTATTCTGTTGTCTGTATCTAACGAAGCACACTAACAAAAAGTATTGAAAAAGTTTTGTACCTACTTATAGAATCATTGCTGCAGATGCAGAAGTAAAACAAATACAAATATATTTATAAATAATTTAGAACCATCATTCTATTACAAATAGTAATCAGAAATTTCCGATAATAATTAATGTACAAAACGGCGGGGGACAGAACCGCTGAATTATCGAAAATCATACAGTGTACTGAAGTTCGGTAAACATAATTATATGGTTAAACGCACCAATACGGCCTACGGCCTTATCATGCTAATGAAAGCGAACAAATATTTACGGGAATGGAAGCCTGAAACTGTTTTGATTCTAACTTCTAACAACTAATTTCGTTTGGACTATTGGATTTTCTAGGGAAACCAGTAACTCACTAAATATCTTCAACTCCATCTTCTCCATCCATAAGATGGCTCAGGCTATAATTCATCATTTCCGTCACTCCAGGCTCCTTATCGTCATCAACTAAAGCCATCGATTGCATTCTCCTATCAGTATCTTCTTCGTCTGCCTGGGAGTTAATGAGTTGCTGGGACTGATCTGGATTTTCTCTCTCTGTGTCTTTGTTTTCGTTCTGGAGATCGAAATCTCCAAACTTTTTGTAGAGATATCTCATGAATGATTTAATTCCAGTTTTGAGACCGTCGTTCTAGAAATATGAAATTATAAATTCCATAGCCAGACGTGGTTGAAATAAAAGGAAATAGTAAGTAGATGTTTCGCCCACTGGGATAACCAACATTATTTGTTGAACGAGAAGATAGACAATGTGTACTTATCAAGAAAATAATTATAGATTCCAACTTCCAACTCACCCTGACTTCACTTGAGCTCAAGGCCTCAAGAATGTTATCACAGATTTTCCATAGTTTCGTCGCAGACTCTTTTTCAACAATATCGAGAAATTTGAGGCCTTGGGCCAAATACGAGTTGTCTTTCAAGAATACATTTTCTTGTATCGCTTCCAAAATGTCTATTCCGATCTGTTCATGAACCATCTGGCGGCAGAACAAAAGTCAAAATTGAACAAACTGCATTGTTGAGCATTTTGAGGTGCAACTATTTTTGCTAGATTCTCTGATACCATACTTACTTAGGCTACATTTTACATTGTACGGTACACGGTTTGCCAAAAGCGCCTGCACCCAAAACAGCCCTTGTTTTGTACCCCCTTCTACTTATATTATATTATGTATTATAGTTTTTACGCATACCTGCAAACCCCCTAAGCCAGCAGGGGGGTCGGACCCAAACACGTCAAAAAGGGGGTGCCGGCTCGCGCTTCGCGCTCGTCGGTTTCGCATCTAATACAGTCGCCTCTCTTTTTCCCTCTCCTTTTCTTTTCCCCCCGACCGGGCGGGTATTTTCGGGGTTCTTCTGGGACGCGATCTGGACTTGCCGTCTTAAGAGCGGCTGGCTGCGCGGCGTGATGCTTTGGCACCGACACTGGCGTGGGCGTTTTGCACGCCGCAGGTGCTCGAAAATTTGCCTTATGCTTTTCCAAAAATCGAAGTTTCGAAGCAAGAATTGCCAAATTTAGCTGTTTTTGAAACCTAATAGCGCCACAGGCGCCAAGCATTTTGGAAAAACGTTAGGGAAGGATGCATTTTAGAGCTGCAAACGACTCGGTTTTACTGCAGAAGTACTAGAAACACAATATTTAAAGCAAAGTTGGGTCCCAGGCGCAAAATTTTCAAGTTTTGTTCCGTAAATTATTCCGTTTTATTCCGTTCCGAAAATTCCGATTTCGAAAGTTTTCTGAAACTCTCGGTACCGCATTTTGTGGAGAAGATACAATAATATTGTTTAACTGGAAGTTAATAATTTAAAACTGAATTCAAAACATCAAATTCGTTCTAAATCACTAAAGAAAACAGTGCAATCATTTATTTTCAGTAGTGTCATCAAAGACTTTTGGTGACATTTTCGCAGGGAGAATTTTTCCCCGGCACTAAGTATTTTAGAGAAACTTTTTTTAGGGCACTCCTTCGAGGGAATTGTTTCACCGGTAACTTATTTGCAGAATCTTTGGGTTGGATCGTATGATATCGCACTTGTGCCAAATTTTGAATCATTTGAAGTAGAGCGAAAGAAGTTTCAAAATTTTGTCAAAATTTCGAAAAATAAAAACCGAGAATAAAAATTCAATTTTTTTTGTTTCTAAAATTCTTTTCAGGCGTCTAGAAAATTTTCCGCCTATAATTTGAATACAAGAAAATGCATCCTTTCGATTTTAAAAAATATTTTCGAAATTTTGAAGTCAATTTTCAAAAAATTGTAACTTCCAAAATATATAACTTTTCTGAATGATTTTGACGGCAAAATTTTTCTAATTTTATGCGCAATCACCACAAAAATCACTAGCCCCTTAGGAGATACTTTGCAAATCAAATTTGTTTTGGCAAATTCTTAGCCTAGAGCTAACGGGGACTGAACGACTAAGTCTCGAGTTTTTACATCACACTCATAGGGAAGATTATGATCTTTGACATGTAAGGCAAAATGACCCGGACAAAAGTTGTTGCCCTTGTCAAGCTGATGAACTTTCGTATCAAACATTTTTATCTAAGGTGTCAGGGTCAGGTCACAAGTAGACACGCGAATAGTGACTTCAACTTGACCTGTGACCTGACCATGACACCTTAGAGAAAAATGTTTGATACAAAAGTTGTACGATCTAACCAGTCTTTGTGTTTTGAATACAAAATTGCACTATAACTTAATCGTTAAAATAAACTGAAAAATTAAAACAAGTAAATAGGAAAAATACGCCGAAACCTTGGGTCCCTCGGACCCAAGGGGGGTCGGGACCCACGCCAGGCGTCGCCTGGTCTGGGTCCTGGCGAGCTATGTTCTTACGTGTGCGTTACGATGACGTGAGAGCACAGCTGGACTTGTATTACGGATAATCAGCTCGCTAACTTGATCAACGGCAGCGCCTAAGCCACCATGAACAGGCTCCTCATTACTTTCTATTACATTCTTCAAACTGTGAAGCAGCAATGAAAATTGATTAGAGTTTAGAACTTTGGGACGCACTACGGATTAAGTACCTTGGAATAAGACTAGCAGCAATCCTATAAGCATGCCCCAAATAAAGCGTGGAATAATAGTGGACGAACTTATTGATCAGCGTATACACCTGTGAACCCTCTGGGAAAAAAGAATGAATTATGAAAATCAGTTCTTGGTCCAGAACGAACGCTTAGACAGAAAAGCTGTAAATGACTTACGGTGGTCCGAGCTTGACCATATTGCAATAAGGTGGGTTATTAGATCAACGTTTGTGAATCTGCCACGGAGAAGTAACTTGACTAATCCCGTAACTCGACGTAACAACACACGATCGCTCTACAATAATTATAAATATTATAATAACTAACTCAGATTGACGAGCCACACTATTTGAATTGAATTAATTAAAAATCTTACGGGTGCTTCGCCACCATAAGATTGCAGCACAGATATCATCTTAGACTGTAATTCGTCAGGACTGGCATCAGGATCATTGAAGGGTGGTGGCACTGAAATGCGAAAATACCCAATGACGCCTTCGTAAATGCATGGAACAAATAAAACATTCCAAGTTGAAGCTTACAAAATGAATCCTCAGACAAAATGTTAGCTGTTTGAAATACTTCTAATCGGTAATGCAGTAGAAGATCTATCAGAGCTTTGAAGCCGGTCTCCTGCACGAACTCGTCAGTATCAGCGTCCAACGCCTAAAAAAAGTTAATTACAGATTAGAGTTATTGCGCCGTTGTTCAAGCATTCGTTGAAAACAAAAACCACATCTATTTATTAGTTACACTTAAACTTCATAACCATCCCTATTTAAGCCTCCTCTAGTAAAAAAGTTGTGCCCATGAATAGGTAATGCCATTTGAATCACTGTTAATATATGCATATGCATGTGCCACGATATTAACGCGAGCTACTATGGTCTACATATCTACATTGAATTTAAGTGTCACGTTTCGGACAACTCGTCCGACATTACCAAGAATTTACACTGGATGTGTTTTCCATTGGTCAAAAAAAAACTTCTACAAACCATTCGGCGAGTTGACAAAAATATTTGTTCATTTATATTGGTTGGGTTTGACCATACGACGCCAAAATTAGCTTCAAAAAGTGCAAATTGCCACCAGGAATTTGCTAGTACAAATAAATTAGGTACTAGGAATTCTCTCATATGTTATTGCTTACCTGCATCAAAGTCATGAAAGCTTTTCGAGCTTCAGCACGCTCTGTAATTCCAATCATACCGCAAAGTGCTAATGTGAAACCACGAATCCGACCATCTTCATCCTATAATTAAACAAATTAACAAGGCAGTGTGAGTAACTCTCATTATTTTGATGAGTTTCAGTTTGAAATTCCTGCGGTATTGTAAAAAAC
>VNWX01000317.1:0-24454 GCA_009869905.1 Ceratophysella communis | reverse complement strand
TGTAAGTTTAGAAATTACCTAATTTGTAGCTATTCCTGGCTTTATTTCAGGGCCAAAATACCGCGGGTATTTCCGGTGGCCATGAAGCTAAGTCTTCATTCTTAGGTCCACAACTTAAGTAAAATCAGAGAAATCCAGACAGCCCAACTGAAAACACCCCTTTGTACCAAATTTTTAAAATCTTACTGTAATTACTTTTTAGGCTATTGTCTCAATAAACTCATCTTTAACTCACCAGTTCTGCCTACGGGTGACTTCAACGACCCTTAACAGTTGATATTTGGTCCTTCCAACCGGATCCCTTATTTGACTTAAAGGGACCCCTCAGCTTAGCATTCGAACCGGATCCCTTATTTGACCTTAAGGGACCCCTCAGTTGAGCATTCGAACCGGATCCCTTATTTGACCTTTAAGGGACTCCTTACCTAAGGAATAGAACCGAGTTGTGGGTGCCGTATCCAGTCAAACGAATACAGAACGTCCGAGAGCCCCGAGGTGCCTGTAGTGAAAGTGGACTGGAGCCAAGATGAATACAGCAGCGAAAACAACGAAAAGGAGGATTCAGGTTGCACTAGCGCAACCCAGGTAAAGCGCGCTTGTGTTAGTTTAGAAAACATCGAAGTTGCAGTTTTAGGTTTGAATAAAAAATTAGAAGAAATAATTTTTAGCATTAAAAGCATTAAAATAGATTGTGCTCAGGCATTTAAGCCAGGTAAAGCTAAAATGCCTAGTATTCAAGCTCCAACTCACACTGTACGCTATTGCCGCTCTCGAATAAGAAAACAACAGAAAGACCTGCAAAGAAAGCGCACTACAACTGACTCTTAATAATCATTTCTCAATTAAGGCATACCTACATTCATAATTGGCAAATCCATACTACACTTCAAACTTTAGCTCGATAAAACGTAATATAGACACACAATAAAATGATTACTCGCTCTTTACATAACGTGGCTAAATAATAATATTTTCGGTTTGGCCGAATTATTTTGATTCGGCCTACAAACTTCGTACTCAAGTACATTCTTTTTCTTCAGCAAGGTTGCGGTTTTGCATATCTTTTTAAGTCCATACAGTCGTTTCTCTGTTTCTACAAAGCAGCATTTCTATATTAGGTTCTCTACAACGCAACAGATAGGTATATCTAAGCATTATTAGAGACTATAACTACCACCACTAGTGTGTGCAATGGCTTCATTTGCCAGGTAATGCATGAGTAGTATAATAGCAATTCCATCTAAGCAATAACTTTAGGATTGACTGAATTACTGCATTTAGTTTAAAGCTCTATGCAATAGGCTAAAATAACAAATGGTTCTTCTTTTCCGCTGTAACGTTTAATTCTTTGGTCTGCACCTCCCGCTTCACTATTTGTATCAAATTTGTTTATTTCTTTAAAAAGCTTTTTTTTAGCACGACGGCATTTCGATTTTGGCATTAACTTTCAATACTTATATTTTCCTGTACTAGAAATTATCCATGGGCACATTGTGATCTGCATTTTGTCCTTTAAGTTATCAAGGGCTTGCGTGGCATTTAAAATCCAGAGTTACAGTTGCAATAAATTCTAATCAACATGTTTATTAAATAGATTCTATACCCGTCCTTGTTTTTCTGAAATTGGGCTAGTCATCTTGTTTTCATTGCTGAATTTTCCGACCATTAATCGAATCCTCCGACTTTATGCGATAGGGGCTGCCATTAGGATAATAATGTTAAGTCTAGTGTAATAGGCAGAAAACCACATCGATGAAACGCGTACCAGGTTCTAGCAATTCTTGTTGCCGACGACCCCAGGAGAGGCGTGCTGTAAGTATTTACAAATGTGTACCGATTCATGCGATGGTGGCTGCCGTAGGTTAATTATGATAAGTTTAAGTTAATAGGCAGAAGCCCACATCGATAAAGTACGGTATTCAGTGCTGATAATTCAACGCTCCCCCAATTCACAGCAGGGACATTCCCCCATTATATTGAAGCGAAGACGGCTGATCCAATGATGTCCTCTACTTGTTGTGCTGTGTTCTTTCTCGAGCTCCACACTATCGCTTGGCCAGGTTAGCTGCAAGTATGGCGCCTACGGTTTACTATTGCCTTGGACGGGATAGGCAAAGTCCCAGCTAGGTATCTAGGTCTTGCGAAGCATGCAAGCCTAACGAAGTTCAGAGATTTAAGCTGGGCGATACGAGTAAATCCGGTATTTGGCATCCCGCCCGGCATCAGATGCTGGCTGTGGGCTAGAGGAGAGCAGACGGCCGCTGCCCCTCATCACAAACCCTTTAAGTAAAACTCGCAGTGGAGGGCGAGGAACCTTGTTTACAAATTCATATTCTAGTATTTTTAGACAGCCGATTTCAGAAATATTTTAGCAACCCACCTTCCCTTTTGTCACAGCCCAATACTCATTCACGCTTTAACAACACGTTATGCATTAATCAGCTCATATTGCCATCGTGTTATATCCTTGCTTACTCGTACTGGATGTGTTTGACTCTTCAACTGATTAATGCTGCAGCGGGCCCAATTCCAATACCATCCTTAATAATTTTTTAATTCTGGGTAACGTACTTTGAAGCGCCCACTCCTAACTCGAGATTACCTTATTCACCATGTTAGCCACTACCTTGCCGCGTATTCTGCACCCTAGAATTTCCTATTTCAAGCTTTTAAATTCTTAACTACATGCACTATAGCCTTGTCTCTGGAACTAGCCGCAAATAAAGTTTTTCGTCCTAAAGCGCATTAAAATCAACCTTCTATACGCAGTTCGCTGCGGACTGGTTTTGAGAACGTTTTAAACGATCTCACGGTCGTCCAGCCTAGTATGCGCACTGCTTAATTGCAAATAAAAACGATAATTGCGCAAATTCGAACAGTTCAAATTAACGTTGATCTTCGGACTAATTGTGTTTCGTTTTGTTCTAATTCTTGTCTTCCTTTCAGTTAAAAGTCTTTAAATTATATTTGTGTGAATGTTCAGTATAAGTTATGCCTATAAACATCTATCAAGTTGTACATCTATTCTAATTCTATACAACTATAGCGTACACTATTTACTTAACACAATCTGTATTTAATTTAATGTAGATAGTTAATTATTAATTCAACTAGGCTTATAATAAAATGTAAGCTATAAGCTCCTTGAAGCCTGTATTCTACCAAGACCACTGGAACGCATCTGTAGCATCGTTGACAGGCCAGAACCACATTTACGGATCATCACTTATCGACAATAATAGAATCCAGAACGCCAAAATAAGCAAATTTCCACAAGATCCCTTTACATGAACCTGCCTGCAAACCGCCTAAAGCTTGCCAAATCCTTTTCTCGTCAAAGACAGATGGCTTGTTCAGTTAGTCCTAAGATTGAGCTCCAATTTGTATCGCAAATAACTGCCCTTAATCACAAGGCCTATTCAAACCTTTAACTGGAGGAAGGAGGAGAATAGCCTTGTGATTGTTATTTCGCTTTTCCTTGAAACGTTGAACTCGGTCAGGATACTGGCAAAGTTTAAAAACTTCAATCACGCAAACCGTTACGAAATCCCAGCGAGTTTCTGCATCGTCGCACCCCTCCCTGATCCTCGACTACGATACTGATGACCACAACCGCGTGTTATACAGACGTTGCTTTGTTAGTGGTTTTGCAATAACTTTGCTCGTAAATTTTACTCTTGATTTCTGCTTTTCAAAAATGTTAAACTTTTTACATATAAGGCCTATACATAGCTTCTGGGGGCGGTGTGAGTTATGGTGCCTGCACATGTAAAACCGGCGACAGACAGACGGCTTGGGTCATCCCATAAGACCTTCTGGTCTAAAAACAGGTAAAAAGTATTATTCGATGGAATAGGAATAGTCCGCGTTGATCTGACCTTCGCCAGAAGAACGGATCCTAGCACCCTGCAAGCTCCAGATTCTAGCACCCATAATCGATAACAAATTGAGGTACTTGTAGTTCCTAACCCACAATATAATGCACGTGTATTTTAGAAACTAGTAACACCAACCTGGTACTTCGTAACATGCAGCTACCCACGGCTATAAATTCACACAGGAGAAAATACTGTTCCAGAAAATGGAGAAAGTGAGACGTAGACATCCTGGTCCAAATCTCCCCCTCCAAATTTAAAGCTTCTTAAACTGCATACCTAGCAGTAAGGTTAGGACTTGAGTGAGTAAATATAAATTTCATTTCTCCCCTTTTCTCTTTCCAACTTTCTAAGCTCTTTCCTATCGACCGTCTTCTCTAACCAAAAACCTAAGCCTAAGTCGGAGGAAAGTCTTAATATCTTCACTTTCTCCAGCCCAGAACAGCACCCAGTAAACTTGAGTGAGTAAATATAAATTTCATTTCTCCCCTTTTCTCTTTCCAACTTTCTAAGCTCTTTCCTATCGACCGTCTTCTCTAACCAAAAACCTAAGCCTAAGTCGGGAGGAAAGTCTTAATATCTTCACTTTCTCCAGCCCAGAACAGCACCCAGGACAGACTTCATTGGAATTGCTGAAACTGAAACAACCGAGAGAAAATAAAAATTGTTCCTATTTCCTATAAGAGATCAACTACTGTAGAGCTGTACGAGACAAGGCCAGCCAAGAGACAAGCTGCACTTGAAAGAACCAAAACGAACAGCATCTGAATCACAAATGATAAATTCTTGATATATCTGGCTAACGCTTCATCCAGAGATCCCGAATAGGGACGCATTTCTCGAGATCTGGAGAAAAGAATACAACTCGAAATGAGTTTATAGGAGCTATATACCCGCCCAGTTTTCTTGTTGAGGTGAAAAATATTTACTCTTACTTTCAGGTCCTGAACGTGATAAATAATTCCTTCCTCCACACAAGCGAAATCCAGGCCATTATATCTGTACACACACAGACGCCCACGCCAAACCAAGACTTTCAGCAACAGAAAGAAACAGAAAGAAAGCCTCATGCTTCAGGTAGTGAAACTTAACGCACTCGGCAGGGTTGTTATGGTCTGTTTAAAATACTTTGGTAGGTTATATGCTCTTGATTCAAGTCAAGACTAGTGAAAATGCCCAGTATAAAATCATTATCCAATTCAATTACAAAATGTATTATCAATTTTAAACCTGAACGGAGCATTTGGTCAGTAATTCCAGAATACATCTAATGCAAGGTCTACACCTTTATACAATCTATACGTCTGTCGGTAGTTTTTGAAGTTATTTGTTGTTTGCCAGCCTCATTGCAGGGAGCAACAAAGAAACATGCCCTGAGCCACATGGCACAACAATTCAAGAAACTGAAAACAATCCACATCCGCTCACAGCTCACTTCAGCTGCACTCTCTTCCTCTTCCGCAATACAGACCTATTTTCATGCCATGAGGAATATACGAATACCAATTATTCAATTCCATAGCCCGCGTTCCTGTACACAAAGCACCGGTAGGTACAAACAAAAATATTCCAGCTGGAGTACGACACAAACTAATTCAATTTTTTAAAAGCAGCGAATCCAGCCTATAAAAAAACTCAACGCAACGCAACACGGTTGAACCACGGGTTTTAGTAAGATGAAGGATTGGATAAGCCAAATTCGTATTCTCCACATATTTATGGCGTGAGGTGAGAATATAGTTATTTACCTTGCCTAGGGAAAAGATGCATGCACCCTGTCCTAATCTCATTATTTTCCAAAAACCTAACCAAACGATCAAGGGGAATATTACTTAATCGATAAAACATGTGCGGGAAAAGGTTTTTAAGCTTAAGTTCACTTTTGTCTCTACAGATCCAGTTTCCGTCCGAACATGAGCAGAAATAACTATAATTTTAATTACAGAAAGCATCACTTCAATTTCGATCCATTGCGTGCTGCGCTATGCTATGCTGCTGTTCCTTAACTAAAAGTACGTACTAGAGTAGGTACTTCATTTTGGTACTTTGGTCGTAATGCTGATAATTTAGTTTATTAGCGTTCAGCGTTCCCTTTCGTTTTGCCCAAGAGAGATGAAAGAGGCTGCTATTTCATCTGTTTGACAGACATGGCTTGTCTGGTGTTTGGCTTTTTAAACAGGAAAATAGGTAGGCACAGGTACATACCTAGACGAATCTTACGTGCTTGTGCTGATTAACGATGAGACAACAATAACAATACGCAAAGCGCACAATAGGTATCATCATTTTAGTGGTCCTTGCAAGATCTATGCCAATGGGAAGGTCAGTCTTCACTTCACCAACTATTGAAAAGGGAGATCTCAAGTACAAAATTCGACTTCATGTAGCGTGTACTCTACCCTACCCATGTACATGTCGCGACATGATGCAAAGCTACATTCAAAATTAAATTACTCATTTAAGTCATGTATGTGGAAAATGGATTGAAAATACAGAATCCTTAAACGTCCTTTTGAACAAATTTGGTCATATTTTCATGATAGCTATATTTAAGGGAAGCTCCGTAGCTAATTTCGTAACCGTAAATTATCATATTTGGAAAGATCTACAAGCTTGTCACTGGGATGGGCAACAGCATCGTCTTTTGCCATACACCATAACACAAAATACAACAGCATGGTAGCAGAAGCTATGCAGCATGCTAGCATAGAGGTAGAGTTAATTTGTTAATTGTTCAATAGCACAAGGCCGGCGACGACAAAAAGTGATTTCATGTTGTACAAGTCCATGAAAGTGACACATTAGTCATCAACAAATTCGTGAATGCTGTAGCCTCCATCAAATCCAATATCTAGCGTTTCGTGTGTTGTACAAATCAAATATAAATACCTAGGTGAGTCTCCATCAATCTAAATTACTGATTGAAGTGCTCAATTGTCACTAAAGGACGCTTCAATGCCACTTCAGTTCAATGCATGCGCAAATATGTAACAGCGGACATCAAATTGAAAATTGCGAATAACGCTGGTTTTCTTGCGCAGGGACTTTGATCTTCCTGCCTGTGGTGATGGAATTCTAAACCCTAAGGATCTAACGTATCTATGATCACTGTGACACAAGCTTTTGTAGAAAGTCCATTATTAGACAGGGCTGCTTGCTTCCTATAAGTGACAGGTAAGTAACCTAAACCTCCATTGAAAAACTAGGAATAAAAGCAAAAACCGCTGAGCTACTGCTTCTTCGTATTATATTGCTAATACAATTTATCGATTAGCTTTACATCTACCTCTGCCGTTAGTCTCAGAGCCCATATCATGTCATGTCACGAACAACAACATCCTTTATCCTTTCAGCACCAATCCCACATCGTCATTATTGTTCAAGTGGATAAATGATAAATAGGCTTTACCACGGACCACGGGGCAGAAAAGAATACAAAATGCCGAGAATAAAATTCCTACGAAAAACCAGAACAGATTCTTCTTTGAAGTGGAATTCGGACTTCACTGGAGCTCTAATATTTCCGAATAGTAAATAAATACCTTTCAAAAGCGAGACAAGCATCAATCTCTCAAATAAGAAATTCCATTCATGAAGATTCTATTTTCTGATTCATTCTCAACATCAAACCAAAACTAAATCTCTTCGTAGATCAACGCCCACGAGCACTAGTGCAGATTTATAATACGCAGAACAGCGATCAATATAATTTACAATTTATTTATGTAGTTCACTCGGAAAAACAGAAAACATATCTGGAAGTTCTGCCATGAATCGCAAAATTGATAATCTACGACTCTCATGTCTCTATACTGTGTAGTTAAGTTAGGCACTTATCAATATTTCTGCAGATAGTTTCGCAGCTCGTAAATATTGGACGCCAGCCAAGACGTATTTTACATCATCTGCTACACAGTAGTAGAGTCACACAGCTAATCTTCTGTTTCGTTTTTTCGTTCCAGTTATTACTCAGATAGATTACAGTACTCGCTTTGCATTTCCAAATCTATTGAGCTTGGTTTCAGGTATGACTGGAAAATGTTACTAAAATAGATGCATTCTCACTTCCAGGTCAAAAGCCAAGGTCTGATGACGAGGGGAAAGATTTAATGCTTAAACCACCTCCAAGCACAACACGATCGCCTATCGTCTATCATAAGTTCAAATGTTTAGCAGTCTAAACCGCAATTGAATAAAAATAAAATATGGCACGTACATAGGTACAGGGATTCAGACAAGGAGACAAACAGGATGTAGGAGAAAATCTGTAGAATACCTAGGTTTTAAAACAGATTCAAGGACGCTGAGCTGAAGCTGATATTGAGAATGGAGAATAAGAGGTGGATGGATATAGACGGACCCGTGCAATGCAATGTTGAGAAGTAAATCTTCACCTTTCCTCTCCAGGTAAATTGGTAGATAGGCTAAGGAACAAATTTATCAGGAAGGGAAGAATTATGTCGTCTTTGGCTTGTCTGTCCTTGTTCATGCCATCCCATCAAGTCACCTTCACCTTCAACTTGAAATCAGGAATGAAAAGCCGGAGCGAGCGAAGCAGAGGTGGAATACTCGAAATTCCGAACAAAATACTTGAAATGTTCCATACTTGCTTACTGTGAGCAAAACAGAAGCTAGTACGGAATTCCGAAATACGTAGACACGAAATAATTCAATCTGCAAATTCAATTTGCCTGTTTCATTCAATCTAATAATTCAGGCTTAACTGTTAGCTGAAATTTGTGCGCTTCGTGTTCATCGTGTATCACCAATCACCGTCAGCCAACCCATGAAATATTCTGTTCTAAAATTAAAGCCTAGTACTGGGAGTAATGGCTTCTAAAACTACGAGATTGAATAATACCCAGGTGAATGGATAATAAGTTCATTGATCTGTCTGTCTACCCGATATTTTGGTATTTTCATCAGAATTCCCCAATTCCAGCAGCAGCGTAACAGCTTTGTGCTTTAGCTAGAGGAGTCCAGTGGTATTGGTCTTGTATTTATCGGATGTCTCCCTATTCTTGGTTCCGTACAAATAAAATCCCTACAACACAACAAAAACTCCAGCGGCAGGGCAGCAGCACACGACTCCAGTCCAGTGCTTTAAATGTTCCATGGACATACTAGCAGTAAATACCAACTAGACTAGGGTGGATGACTATTACTCCGAGAACCGAAACCGGTGGTGCTGAAACTACAAAAAAAAAGTGATCTCGCCTGGAAGCGGATCATACTCGTTGTAGAATAGGGAGAGCCCAAGCTCAGGCCCAGGAGGGGTTTCCCAAGTTTGAAGTTCATTCTCCAGGTTTATATGACCTACCCTCAGTTACTTAGCCGAAAATGGTCCAGAGTCCTCGGCTGACTGTGCGGATATACTAGACCCTATAGTACGAATAATAATGCATCATCCCTTATCAATTGTTTAGAGCCTGAAAATAACATGTGTACTGCCCTGTGCGTGTTCAGCCCATTTTCATTTCCTCGACCCTCGATCTGTGCCTGCGTCAGTTAATGTTCAGATCCGAATCCCGACCCCGAACCCTTCCAGTTCCTGCTCAATGTTTCATTTCGGGTAGAACAGGACGGGCAACAAACGGGGTCGGGATTCGGGATTCTCATGGCTTTTAATATTAAAAGCCGAATTTTGAGCTAGCTCTAGCTCCGCTGCTGTATGCGCCATGATCTCTGTTTCTGAACCAATTCAATCTCTGATCCAGCTTTCTAGTGTCACTATGCTTGGGCTAAGCCCGATCTCTCGAATCGGATGGTTTCAGAATCCAGTTGGGCTAGGTTAGCAGCAACCAGGTTAAGAGTTCCTGCTACGTAATATCACACCATACACATCACTATTCGCTGTTCTGTTCCTTGGCATCTATTCATTTTATTCTTCACCAGGTAGGTAAGGGATACATTGAATACTAGCTACCAGATGAGCAAAGGACTCGACTGAGAGAACAGGGATTGCCTACTCAACAATAGGACAATGAAAATGAGAGTAGTAAAGGTAAGTACAACGAAGAGCTTAGTATAGCAACAAAAGCAACTGGTTTGGTTGGATTCGGATGGGTCCTATTTCGGAAATAACAAACCCGTCTGCTAGCCTCAGCTCGCCCGACGTCCGCCCACGGTATAGGGTTTTAGAGATTCTACGCTATTTCAACCTCTGATATTTTGGTCATCAAACTCTTTGATTTTGACATCCAGTACGAACGAGTACTGATCTCAAAATTGTAGTCTACCTTCCGGTTATTTTATTTTGTCTTTATTGATGCTGATGAGCACTGACAAAAGTGTGTCAGAAAGCAGTACTTTTAAGGCAAGGATAGAAATATTTGCATGCCTAGGTAATACATTTAACAAGAAGAATATAATCTGTGAACATTTAATTTCATATTATATTACGTATTATACTTACAGTTCAATCTGATATTTGATATTTCATGCCTACGGTGGTTGTTGGTTGTAGGATACAATTTCAGATGGTCGAGTAGTTTTTACCTACTTATTGTTAGATACCTCTTCAATCTACTTTATTTACAAAATAGGAAACGAGGCTCGCATGGACTGCGACTGGGGTAACCCTTTTTCTGTAGCCTTAATTTGTTCAGATGGTTTTACGTGAAAACGCATCATAGATCATAGATACCTTTGCTCCAAAGCACACAGGAATTTCGATAACCCCATAAGTACAGTTACAAGCTCTACTCAGATATATTTGGATAAAGTAGGTCTGTAGTATTAATTTCATTAGAAACTAGTACTAAAAGGCATACTGTTCTATTGAGCTACTGGTGATAAATTACGAATTTCAGCCTAGAAGTCTAGTACCTGACTAAAGATGCAAAAATTACAAATAACGCAGTGCGGACTAAGGTGGCGCAGAGAACCCGTACTAATTAATAAATGATTTGACGAATTATCTATAGTCCGCTAGAAAAACAGAAATTACAAGTTTGTAGCAAGACAGTTAGACCAATTAGAGACAAAAGTGTCAAAAGCCATAACGTCAAATTGGATTAATTACTTGTCACCATGTGGCATTCATTCTAAATTAACTGATAGACAACACATAACTATAACACCAATATTCTGCAATAATGTCTCAGATTGGATCGTCGATCATGGATCCTAATAATAGGTCCAAGGTCCACGAAGCGACGAAGCATTAAAGAAGCCTAAATAATGGTGCTAGCTGATACCAGCTACCATTCGTCTTCTTCATCTCTCCAGTATTTCCCTATCTTCTTTCACCAACCGCACACAATAGAACGCCGCAGTGAGTGATAATGATAATGAACGTAATTCGATTCTGTCTCATTAAGCTAAAACCAAGAAGGCTCTGAACTTTCCCGTCATTCAAAAAGCAACACGAATGTTACTTTTCTGGGTCTGATTAACCAAAGCTCAAAATAAAACCCTGTTAGTCATTGTCAAAAAGGAGTTAGTAATAAATAGGTTTCACTGTATAAAATTTTATGATTAGCGCAAGCCGAGTACAAACCATTTATCCAACCCAATCCGGCCCTGTCTAAATCTAGCACACATGTTTATAAAATGAATGATTTCGTTCTCGAGGAATGTAGACTTGAGCTATTAATTTTAGCAGGAAATTAAGAGCTCTGACTATGGCGGCGGCAGCGGAACTAAATAAATATGCGGATTATGGTAACCAGAACCACCATAAAACTTCACTTCCCGCATAATCTCTACAGCAGAACGCTCTACTAAATAGCAGTTTGACATTAAAGTCCTGATGAAGCTATAGTCTCTGCGTGTGACCATGTCATGCACCCAACGACCGAAACCATTCGCGTGTTCAAATTCAGAAATTGCAAATTTCACTCCTATTCCTTTTGCCTGTGTTACACTTTACTTCACTACTTTTTGGTTTTAATGTCACGCTTCACTTTATGCCCAAAGTTATAACAGCATGTAGAAGAAATAAAATGGAAAGTCGACTGTCACATCTAAAAACGAAAGTTCTACGGTTCAGCTTAGCTGGTCCAGTCCTCGTCGTGCAGTTCATGGAAAATATGAAATGCGAGAATATGAATTGCGTTAATCTTAAAAGGTGACAGACAGGTCTTGAGTGATCTAATTTTAAAGAATTTAAAACTCATTTTCATTACTGTAATTCAAAGTTCTACTGCCATTCCACGACATGAAAAACTCCGAGCTGTTACTGTCTACTATGAACTGTCACACAAAATGGAAGTTGGAGAGACACATCTTATGCAATTACATTTTTAAGTAATGAGTTTTAAGCTTTACGAGAGTTTAAAGTTAAAGATTAACAATTGCTCCAAAAATAGCACGAGGTACAATAGAGCTTACTGTAGGTGTAACCCTTTTTTCGACAGAAAAACACGGACAGTCCCTTAAATTGAGTGAAAGTCAGTTCAAAACGTGACTTTCTCCCGATTCGAATCGCTGACTCTGACTCCTCTCTCCGCTAATCAATGCTGACCCATTTCGTATTCGGACTCAGTACAGTTCAGTTACGTGGACCTGGAACGTGCCTGCCTGGTCATGGACTGGGCCTCAGCTCTGCAGGGCAGGACCTTTGTAATTGTATCAATTTGAGAAACGTCAGCCTTTAATGATAATCTAATCGTTGCGTAGTAAATGATGGCAGATTCAGATTCCAAATTACAGTTTTGTGATTTCGTTATTTCGTGTCAATCAAGAGCGCTTTCACTTGTACTTGTACCAAGCCCCTAGTGAAAGCCTACTTTCACCGATTTGACGTTCACCTTGTAAGGTAGCGGAGTCATTTTACCCGAACCTAACAGAAGCTGCATAAATAGAGCTCTATCAATAACAAACTGGCACCAAACAAACAAGCAAATAATAGCAAACCTGAAATTTGACTGCCTATACCACTCTCGACACCACAAGAAGTCTCTCCACCACTAACCCTGACCGCAGTCCCGATATTTTGCCTGCTCTCCACGTGCGTCGGTTTGCAGTTTGTGGTAATGTATAGATGATAAACTTCATAAGAGGCCTTCAGTCCAACGCGTACTTAAGTACTTAGAAAACTTGTCTAATTCGTATCCTCTACACGTCCAGTGAATCCGTCCAGCCGAGAGCATTATTTATAGACTAGACTAACCGAGAAACCTAAGTAACGCGTCAGTTCAGGCGTGGATAAAGATGAAAGTCACACCTTAACACTCCCACTCACACCTACGCTTGAGCGGCATGGCACGAGGCAGGTGACACGCTCGAAATAACACATTATGATAAGTTGTTCGGAATAATGCTTTTGTTATGAAATTGTAATGAATGCCTTGATGGCTATGGCTAATGGTTTCAACTTTCAACAACATTTCTGTTTCCTGAATTCTGAAACCAGCTTTGTCATCTCATGTGTGTCTCGTTAAGATACCGTTTTAATTTAATGTGATTGTGATTACCGTATTTTTTTAAACACTAGCAGTCGCATTTAATTGAAACGATTGCCAAAGAATGCTTGACTCACCGAACATGATGAATTTCCGACGCCAACGTCCTTCGAAGCCCCAAGTATTCCGTTGACAGCTACTCCGCCTCCTCCCGCTGAACTGTTATTATTTAGACTCGACGCTGCGGAACAATTATTGACCAGAAGTGGATTCTTGAGAAGTCCGCCGCCCAGGGTTGACAGCGGTGCGGCTGGCTCAGACGCTGGAACAGCTGACGCTGACCCGATTCCAATGCTCGCCGAGACGCCCAAACTCCCTGGTCCAGTACTCACGGCTACGTAGTCAACAATGGAAGAAGGGTCAACGTTATTCATGGACATGGTGTTAGTGCCACAAGTGACAGAGCTGACGACACTGGGCCCATTCGTCCCAGTGCTTTCACTCGGCATGGTCATCGTCATCATTGTAACGGTACTCTGACTGTGCTTCACTTTCCCGGGGGGTTTTGGGTTTTCCTTCACAGAATTAACGAGACGGTGACGACAGAGAAAGGATTCGGGGTTCACGATAGGAAAACTAGTAAGTATTGATTGATTTCTTCTGACAACATCCGCGAGTTGGTCTCACGAAATACAATGGCACAAAAGCACAAACACACGCTGCTATGCTACGGCTTGTCAATGTTAAAACTGTAGTAGCGATGTCAGACGTGTTGTGTACACAAACAATGGCTTTAGGCTTGGATAAGCGAGATTTCTGGAATTCCAAAATTGCAAATTCTGAATGTTTGTGGAATTTGCGTTCCAAACTTCAAACGTCGATTCGGAACCGGGATTACTTGCGAAATCAGATTATCAAATGTAGCTGGCTTCCTGTCTGCGGTTTTGCGTCCGTTTGTCCGTGTCGCAGTGTTGAAGAATCAATTCGCAATTAATTGTTTTAAGAATTGTTTTTACAATGAGACAGGAGGTTATGAGGTCTTAAGTCAATTTCACTTACGTCATGCAGCAACGGTTTATTGTGCTCATTGCTTCAGTCACTGTTGTGCTTCCGTTATTGATCGACTATTGAGCAAAGCAAGCGTCGGTAAAAAACGCACTGACACTGACGTATGTCAATGTCAACCGAAATTCGACTCGGGTTCACAGATCACGTTGTTTGCAGCTGACACTGATGATGCTGAGATTCGCAGTAGGCTCAGAGCTAAAATTTGCCCGTGACGTGTCTCGTTCAGAAATACGAAGAAGGTACCTTACGAAGGAGAGGGTACTTACTGATTGACGACGTTGCAGAGGAGTATTTGCCAACAACAACGTTCCCTTCTCGACGTTCAATGCTCTACTGATTGAGGGAATGGACTCGACCCACCACAACGCAGCAGTCTTGCTCTTGGCTCGCTTGAGAGAGGGGAGAGCTCCGACTTTGATAGGCAGAAGGCAGAGAGCAGACTACACACAGAGCACATTTGCCAATCGACCCATAAGAAAACAGAATACCCGCTCCCGCTCCCGGTCTCTGTCCCAAATGCCAGGCTACTAAATACACAGGAAGGAGCCCTTTAGCTTCTTCGGCTACTCCGCACAAACACAGCTGAACAAAATGCAATGGTTCCAGGCTCCACACAAACGTCGCCAAGGTCCAGAGTGGAATGTGATACGTAATTCGTAGAGTACTGGCGAGGGGAATCAACGGTCGCGAGTCGCTGCTGCGGCGGGAGAACGTTCTGGAACCCGCTTGCTTGGCATGGCAGCGACACGCCAGCGGCGGAGCTGAGCGTGTTCCAACCCGTTTGCCGTATGACGCATGCGTGTGACCTTGAAGTATATAAATCTGAGGAGCATTTATTTAATTTTTGACAATTGTCCCAATATTGATTTCAGGTATCCCCATCCCCATGCTTTATAAAATGGAAAATCAAGGGCCAACAGGGTGCTTATGCATATATTTCAACAGTCAACACGCTAATGTAAGCACATAATTATGGCTTCTGTGGCTACACTACTACTGGCTTGTGCCGCGTGTGACAGGCAAGCCGGCCCTTCATTGGATAAATAATGACAAACGCTCTTGAGGCTTTATTATTACGTGAGAAGCTGTTTTCATTTCATAACACTATTATCACAGGTTAAGTTATGTTATGTACGACAACGAGTTAACGAGCAAGTTAGTGCATAATGCGCTCGTTGTACAAACACTTGATTATGATGTACTACAATAATTGTACTCTTGTGCTGTAGTCGCATTATTACCGTGGAGCCCACTTTGACTTGCTCTCCTAAAACGAGTTATGTAATTTAATTAAGCCGTTTGTTACCTGTTCGGACGTAATTCTATGCCTAGTCCTCTGTGTATAATATTTTGATTATAAATTAATATAACCGAGAAGGGATCAAACCGCAGGAAATCCATTATTCAGACGAGTTTAGGGAAACAAACGGCTCGGGTTACCTTATCCGCTTAATTGAAACGATTACCTAAACACCCTGACAGGTTTTTGTGTCTTTCATGCACTACAGTTTGCACAAACAATGTATGGCTTTAGATATTGTCTCCGACGCTGTTTCGCTAATTGGATTAGAGTCGTAGTCGTAAAACCTCCAGACTAATTAGTCCCACGAAATGGGAGCTTGGATTTACCGGATGCTTCAGGCCGTTCCGTTCAATTTACAAGGAATTTCGGATGTAATATTAACGACCATTTTGCAGATTTATATCTGCTAACTTTCTCCCTGCTAGAAAATAGTTTTACAACTACTTTGATTCAGATTTCATAATATAAAAACGCTAGTGATCCGCGCATTGAAAATGATAAAGCCCTCTGGCTGTATATCCACACACACGCAACTATGTATAAGCCCACCTTAGCTATCCACCTATGAAATATTAACTTTTTCCATGCAGAGGATTTGAGGTAGCTTATTTTTTATTTGAAGTTTTTGAAATGCGAAAGGTCCCTCTGGCTGTATATCCACACACGCAACTATGTATAAGCCCACCTTAGCTATCCACCTATGAAATATTAACTTTTTCCATGCAGAGGATTTGAGGTAGCTTATTTTTTATTTGAAGTTTTTGAAATGCGAAAGGAAAAAGGAAATGGAAAAATTCCTGCCTATTCGTCTTGTGCATATTATAATAGGAATTTTTATCTTTTCTCTGCAGTTGTTACCGTAAATTATCTGGGGATTAGACTAGGAGGCATGCTAGACGACTTTATAGCTCACTAACGTTTCCGTTTATGATTCACAATTTACNACGACTTTATAGCTCACTAACGTTTCCGTTTATGATTCACAATTTACAGAATCTCCGACCACAGCTGCTGGAGCTGAGGATCCTCATATTCACATTGACCTGGTTCAACTTACAGTATTACTATTAATAATTCAGGGTTGGTGGTTCTTTTTAATATTTTCTCAGTACTCGTTTAAGCAGATTTGAAGAGCCTAATCGGGTTTAGAGGCAGGTAGCCTGGTGTACTGGCCCTTTTAGGCGTAGGTACCTTCCTACAGAATCATGTCATAATGCTTACCCGAGCATTAAATCCAGTCGTATTAGCAGACACATCAGTTACTTGCTGTTATCTAACGAGACAGGCGCTTGCCGCTTACCACTGTTTGCGTCAGAAAGGGTAGCCCCCAGAATTATTCGCTAAGGCTAATATTTAAACGCTCAGGTCTAGGCCGTGTTTGCAAAGCTTCTGACTTGACCTGGCTCTGCACAAACACGACAGAATATGACCAATGCACTCACACGCTACAGAATCCTAGTTTATGGACCAAGTGTACCAGTTGCAGTGATTTCTGCGGTTTTCTCCGAGTCCCGACTTTCCCCAAGAGCAAGCACGTCGATTTCCAGTTAATAATTTAATGACGACGTTTTAGAACCTTCGTTTCCGCTCCTGGTTTGCTCGTAAATGCAGCAATAATTTCTGTGGAACACTTGTAATTGGAAAATGTACTGGGCCCTGGGCCATGAGTTTTGCAAATAGTAGACTGTTATATTTTATATTAAACGTGTTTAATTTCTAGTGCCTGTCGACTACAGTAAACCAATTTCAACGGAAGCTCATAATAAATATGCAGCTCGTACTTCAAACAGCATCGCACAAACAGGTACCTACCTACCTCGTTTTGTGTAGGTAGCCCAAGGCCGAGAACTGAATTGGCAAAAACTTTAATTTTGCAAGACTCCGCTTCAGTGGATCGCTCGTAGCTACTCGTTTCTAGATTCTTCTGCATGTCAACTCGAGCGACTTAATTCCCTTAATTTTGAATACCAAGAAATGTACATGTCCTTCGGCGGGTTATGGAGCGGAAGTACTTAGAAACTCTCAATGTGGACTTCCACGAGTACTTCCAGAGTACTAAATTATGATGTTCTGCTGCCTAAATGAATTTCGCGTCTCTGCTGCCAACGCCTGGAGCTCTGCCGAGTCGAAATTTGTAATTATCACAACAGCAAACAGTCATTAATCTCCTTCACGCCTCACAAGGCGAACATCCATACGCTTCAACGCTATTCTGGAACGACTTGAAAAGCAGGAATCGCAGTCCCATGTAGAACTCAAGAATTAATGAGGATCGTCTATGCTGAAAAATAGCTTCAAAGTCATTTTTATTATTTTATTATGCATTGAACCAGCGCAGAAATAATGGGCCATTCACGTCCGGGCAGGCAGCAATAATAGAACCACGTACATGGTCGTAATTCAGCTACGGTCATTTGCTTTTGTATTATTAAATTGATCTGAAATCAATTATCCGCAAAGGCGCAATCCTTCCAGGAAGCACTACGTGTTGGTCCACACTTCGCTAATAAAGCAAGCCTAAACAACTGAAACCATAAAAAAGTAAATGGCCTGCTGCGTGCTGCGGTGTGGACCCTGGCAGACAAGACTCTATTAAGAACTTTCTCCGTACTTTCACCAACTTTTGCAACTTCATCTCCGCATATCGGATTTCCGAACTGACTCCGCTGCCAAGTAATTGTCGGCTCAGCTCTGTAAATATGTTTTTTCTTCTGTAGTGGATCAGGAAATTTAATTGTACGGTTGCTCAGAGCAAAGGTGTCAAGTCTCGGGTTACAGACGGAGAAACCTTTTATTTCGAGTGACCTTTTCACTCAACTGTATCCTAGTAACAGAGCCTTTGGTCACGACACGAGTTAGCCAAGCGGTTTTCGGGCATTACGCCGTACGGCATTTTCGAGAAAATGCACTGCCGTCCCTTGAGACGCACATTAAACCTCCCTGGACCCTGGACCATTAGTACGGAGAGGCTAATGTAATTGAAACGCGTAGCACAATTGAGCAAGGTAAAACTTGTGCTAGTAAATTGAAAATTACTTTGCTTCTTTTTCAGAATCGTAATTTAAGTTCGTTTGCTCGTTGGAGTCCTCTGATCCTGATTGTATTTACTTCTGAAGAGGCACTTCCGCCTCCCGAGCTCTGTTTGATGACGAAGAAAACAATCCATTTGCCAAAGAATTTGGAGTTCAACGGAGAAAGTGAAATCTAGAACGAGTCCGCGCACGCAGAAAGCTAATCAGTTAAAGGCAAAGCAGGGACTCTGCAGAGAACGGAAATGAAAACGGACTGGAGAAGGGATTTCGATTTCATTCCCGTAAATAACAATGTACTTTACTTACTTTACTTACCCTGGACTTGTGCTCTGATTTGAAATAAATGCATTTTCTTGGGAGAAAGTCGAGTCAAGCAGTAGCCAATGCCTATGCCAAGATAAAGAGGCTTACGTAAAACCATCTTGTCGGACTTTTGCGGAATCCCTGACTCGGAGAAAGGATGCGTTTCCAAGCCATAAGCCGACACTAATGAGAAGTGCTTGGTTAACCAAGCTCGAAACCAGGGTGAGGGCTAACAAGATATGCAATAATGATGCCTTGCTAGCGGTGGAAGCCCTTGCAACGAAGGCCAGCTAACAAAACGAACGCTTGGCACCTCCAGAAATGCTTGAGTCATCGCTCTGAAAGGATTTTGAGCCCTTGAGCAGAGCTAGACAAGAAATTCTGGACGGAGAAAGCAGCGGTCTGGTGAAAGCGGGTCCTTTCTTATTATAACAGAACATGCTGCTTGTTGTCAATAGAACTCAGACATTTGTGTCCACTCAGATCTCCGCTCCCCATCTTCCTCTGATTCAATAAGCTTCACAAAAGGGTCCTATTGTCAAAACCCCATTTCTCACGTCAAAAGTGATTGTTTGGGCTTCTACTAGGGGATGATGCATTATATTAATACTCGTCGGTTGGCTTTGACAAGTACAAATGTAATCTACATTTTATTATCAAGCGAATTTGGTATGTTAGGTAGCTAATTTGATGGCCACAGGAAAACGTATACGCAGCCCGCCGCCACGTGCACTCGAGAGTGAAAGCACTGAATAGAAGCCTACTCGAGATCATTAGCCATAAAAAGGCGTTTGAGAGCTCAAGGCTCTTTGCTCTAAGACGACCTTTTGATCATAATTGTATACAGATTTGGAGTATTAAGTCGTGTAGCGGATATAAGGAGCTGTTGTACTATTATAAGGCTTCAGGTGGAGTTATTAAGCCTGTAGCTGATTTGCTGCGTCTTTGTCGGATGTCAACATTATGAAGAAAACTTGCTCATTTCCTCGGCTTCCACTTCACTCCGTCTTTTTCTTGATTCAGTCGAATAAAAACGATAGCATTTTGAAAATGAAAGCATATAAGAGTGAAAGCAAACTTTCTCCTTAACTTCGTAAGCGTGTGGATTCGGAATTGAGACACCCGGGGTTTTCGGTGTCGCGGTTATTTGGGACCGCGCTGATGACTTCGGTACGGTTTGTATTAGATAATGCAGAGCTTACTTCACGTGGTTCAAATCGCGTAGAATTCCAACGCGAGAGAGGCTCCGATGAATTGAGCTGGTACCCAGAGAAAGTTTGGTGAGCAGGAAGAATGCAGCCGAGGCCTTAAGGCGATTTCTCATAAATTTGACGAAGACGTAGGCAGCAAGATGGAAGAAAAACTGGCCCAGCAGAGATCAAACTTTCTTCCGCTCGCTCTCTTCTATTCTATTCAAACAGGTGAAATCAAACATGGTGAAAAATGTCTTCAATAAGAGAACAAACCTCGGCTAAGGTTGACGCAGTTTCGACTCAATGCCTCGGGATGTTCCAGGTCATACATGTCTTTACTTTTCCATGAGGCTCCCTGTACAATTAGCATTAAGCATAATTCAAAGTTAACGGCATGATTACGTCAATGTCGTTGGCATGCGTGAAAGCTGACCTCGTTCATAATTTAAAATGCAAAGTCAGCTCCTTTTTTAAAGATTAGATATTCCGCTCATTCTTTTCGCTGGCTCTGTTTTCATCTCCGGGACTCTACTACTGGTCTTTGGTTTTTATCTCTGCCTAGCAGGTATGTGCTATGCGGAATAGAGGACGAGGAGGACGACAAGCCTTTTCATCTTCTTACCACACTTGATCCCATAAAGGCATTTTTTCTCATTTCAGCTCTGGTTAAATGGAAATATGCCAGCCTCACAATCACAATTCATTCAACATCTCCTAAATTAAACATGACTTTTAGTATTGCGAGCGAGACTTTGCTGAGTCGTAGGAGTGAGCGGAGCAGAGATGCGCCGTGTCAACGTCAGGCCAGGACCAGCAGTAGACGCCTCTATTCTAATTCCATAGGAGTATCCGATGAGTGTGGGCGCTCAAGCTCTCTGTTCTATTTTGGAAATGAGCCCAAGACTTTGACTTAAAACATTTCCTGTAAGCCTCAAGCTCCAATTCAATATATAGAGGAATGTCAATGCGCGGATAAGACTGAAGTGAGACTACATGGCCTCTGGCAGGCAGGGTCATCTCAAGTTTCCGCCGTAGCTGCGCTAATCCGCTCCAGATTACTTCCAGATTAACAGAATTAGTTGGGGAATGTTCATGAGACTCTTTCTCGGCTGTATTAGCTCATCTGTACGGGTTCATGCTTGAGCTAATCGAATCCTAGCCCACTTCGCCTTGTCTCAAGAGCAGCGGCAGAAGCCCAGCACTTTCACTCTGATCTCGTTATCGCCAATGAATCTTCTCCTCGGCTCCGTGTCAGTCCTCCCGGATTCAAGTTGTAGTGCAAATAACCAGGAGCATAGAAAACATGCTCAAGAACCTCTTTGGCATTCCAACCAGGCCAGAGGAGTTTAAATTTAGAATACGAGGAAAAGTGAATCTGTCGTCAATGGGGTCTCCTGCTGAAAAGGCTAGCGTTTTATGGGCTTCGCGAAAGCTGCGAAAAGCCGATACGACAACGCCCGAGGTTCCATAGATCTCGGGCTGATAAATGGGTTCCCAATGCATATTTACATTCCTCAGACTCCTATTTACATTTCCTGTTCTCGGCGCTTCGCTCCAAATCATTTTCCAGTCGATTATGCTGTTGAGAAGATTGAAGCTTCTTATTGTGTTCCTTGTTGACTGCTCGGGTCGTGGTTGCTGCCAACCTCAGATTGGCTGCTATATAACAGCATAGCCTGTACACCTCAGGATAATTTTTGAGTCAGAGGAAGCCCGGAGGATGGATGCGGTGAACGTTAGACTCTGCTCTAGTGGTCTGTTCCTTGCCTATTCTCATCTCGGAAACACAATAGAAGAGGTTCCATGATGATCTCGGGTTCTGGAGAGCTGTGGCTCTCTGTGTGGGAAATTGCAGTGTGCCGAGCTGCCCTGTGGAAGTGCAGCAGGAGTTCAGGCCGGAATACTAGAAGAAAAAATCGATATAAATATCACATCCGAGGCATGGAGGGAGTTATAGCATAATCGCGCTTTCTCCCAGCCCAGCACCTGCTTTCCCCAACTACTCTTGACTTGACTCTTGCCATTGTTTGAGGGCAGAGGCACGGACAGGTCACGTAATCCGGCCGAGCCGTCATTCCTCGAATCTTCTCTAAGCTCCAACCACATTTCAGACCTGTTTTGTTCTACCAAGAGAAAGCAAAATGCAATGAAAAGGAAATTCATGAAATCTGGAATTAGAGCCCAAAAGCCGACCGCCAGCCCTAAACCCAGAAATTACGAGCCATGCCTCAAGGCCCAAGTTACGCGAGACTGCTGGTAGCTTCAAAAGCTAAAGTCTAGGGAAGCTACTAAAGATCCTACAGCCCAGAAGAGATTCGGGCGTAGAAGATGAATACCGTAAGTCCATATATTTGCGGAAGGCTGCTGTATAATCGAAGACGCTCTTACATCTAAACTACTGTCGGAAACTAGGCATATCCAGTAGCCGAAGCCATTCCGTTGGAACCCCTCTTCCCACTTGAATGGATCAATGGGACTCAGGACTGGCACTTCATAAACTTCATATGCCCAGTCGGAGGCTCTCTGCTTGAGATGGGCTCCCACGCTGAGCCACTCCACGACTCCCAGTCGAATAAATACATCTTCAAGAAGAGAAAGTCCAAAGAGGCGGAATATATATCTCACACTAACATACTTTCAGCTTTCCCAATTGCAACTTGGAATTGGATCAGGCTCTCGAAAGGAAGCAACCGGAAAAATTCATTAAGGGTCGGTCGCTCGTCGCTAGGTCACAGGCTCGCTTTATCGCTCGAGTATGTAAACTAACCACGCGACATCACCTGAAACTCAGCCACGCTGCTTTCATCCCGCGCTGCAATAAATTCTCAATGAGATCTCTAAAATATGGCCCAGCTCTCGACAGGAAGCTAAAAAAAAAGTGAAACGTACTCAATACAATTACTTGTGGAAGAAAGTGTGCCTATGACAAGACGAGAGAAAGGAGACAGTGAACGAGGGTGGCTGCCTGGAAACCCCAGGAACTCCATTACGTGATCCCCAGCACTCTAGGCCAATAAATGTGTCTCTTCCGCCTGGAGAAAGCAGCCAGTTCTCCAAGAACGTGTCCAAGCATTGAGAGAGCGAGCCGAGAAAGGAAAATCACACATTCGGCGTTTTCAAATAGATTTCTTCCTTCCCAAGAGCCGAAGCTGAGGAGAGGATGAGACTCAAGACACAAAAGGATATGAACCTAGTTTCCGTGTTATTACAGTCAACGCCGTTCTCGATACACACATGTGTCGTATCTCAGCTGGCTGAAGCACTATCGCGCGTCTGTTCCTGACACGAAACCAACAACTTTTATGAAGTCAGCCAGCCACACATGAATCTTTTTGCATCGTATACCTAAGCCGGATTATTGTATCTACTCTGTTCTGTAGGCTCAGGTACCTGTGATGCTTTCACCCGCACCTGCAGAGTCATGCATGGAAGTGGAAGTAGTCGTGTGCAGTAACCGGAATTATAAAAAAAAAGTATTTTCCAGGAGAAAGCAGGAATGCTCACTTTCAATTTCAGCTCTGTGTACGTGGATGTCATGTCAATGATCGATAGGCACGCCGAGTCAAGCGGAACATAGGCAGATAACATGGACTTCGATTTAGGTACACTATTGTAGCCTGTAGCACCGGATTTCAAGCGTGAAATTGTGAGTAGGGCTCATACCCAGCTTAGAATTTGTGTACCCGTATTTGATTTCAGAATCTCAAGACGGAATAATTGAATCGTGAAGGCAATTGGCGAGTTTCTCGAGATTCTGAAAAAACTCTGAATTGGTTTGGCCTTAATCTTGTGGATCCCTTAAGCTAATAAATAAGGTAAGATTATTATGCTGCAACCTTTGTGACTATAGAAAAATTCAGGATTACGGAAAGAGGCCCATCCTGAAGAACTGATGTCATTAGACCCTTGGTGAGCATCTGGCTCGTTCCAAAAATTCTTCCTGTACATTAGAGCGCTTGAATGGTTATCGGTTTATAGTCCCCGCAGCAGCCCCGTCTGGCCTTGGCTCAGCATCAACGTCGTCATAAACGAGGCCGTGTAGAATAACTGAGATTCTCCCTCAAGGTTTTATGGCATTTAAGCCAGATATTGGAATTGAACGCCTATTGTCTTGTCCAGAAACGCGTCGTGTGGGCTTTGAAAACGGAGCAGGCTTCTGGACCGAGAATTTGAGCCATGCCGTTGTGGCCTGGTCAATGGCAAATACTCCGACCTCCGACTCGTATCTGAAATAATAAGAGCAGGACTTTGAGATTTCTCTTCTGAACTGGGTGAAAGTTTGCGGTGATAAAAACAAGTTGGTAGAAAATGAAAGGACTTCTCTTTTAGTATT
>VNWX01000316.1:0-24454 GCA_009869905.1 Ceratophysella communis | reverse complement strand
CAGAGGGTCAGCTTCACTCGAGCTGATAAAATAGGCATATGCACTTCCAGGTGCTATGTTACTATGCAGTTGAACATGAAGACATTAAATTATCTGAGTTTTGAGTTTTGAGTTCTGTCTATGTGTATGTCTAGTCTGTCTACATACATTAAAATTAGAATTTTGATATAGTTACTATAATTCATAGTCTAGTCAGCAAGACTCGTTGGACGCGGTATGTCATAAAACCAATAAAAGCCAGTCGGAATTGAAATCCTCAATTGCTTTGAGTGGGTCTTATCTTTTACCCTCAGTTTTTTGCAAACTCGGCATTGCACTTATAATCTACGCTTTTAAAAACGCTAGCTTTTCCATCGAAATCTTACGAAAAAATCTTAAAGTTTAGTAATAAAATGGCGAGCCGAGTTTGAGTAAGAGGATATTTTATTTCCGTACCTGAGCCAATAGAAAGTTTGGGTCGACTTGAAGAAGACACTTAATATTTGAAGAATGTGTCTAAACGGCAAACGTCAGAATCAGCAAGTTCTTTCTCAAGTTTTAAGATTTAGCTCAGTTGAAAGAGGTCGTAAATGAGATGAGATCTTGTGCAAAAAAAGGAGTGGGTAAGGCTATTCGCTGTATATGCTAAAGGTAACACGAGATGAGTCCATGTGGAGTTGAAATAAAACTTTCTTCTTTGTCATTTCATTTAATTGAATGGTAGTAAAACTAAACCTCAGTACAAGCTAGCAGCAGAGGACTCAAAAGCCAACATTTACTAGCTCCAGTGGAGCACATGATAAGATTTAGGATTCAATATCTGCTCTGCTTCCTAGAACGATAAACATGGCAATGGACATATATCCTGGTGCTCCTTGTGCACTTTTCTAACATTCCAACTACTCCCTATTTAGGATAACAATAAAAATCCTTCACCAAACTGTAACTTTTGGTACACTAATGGTAATTCTTGGAATAAAATACACTCCAGTACTTGCTAAGCAGGTTCGGCTGTCCAATGGCAAGCTCGAGTCTCTATATTAGAACTCAAGTTTGTGCTAAATGCCTAGGATGTAGTGCCCACTTTGAGCTACTTTCAGGGAATTGCAGGCCTTCATTCTGTCCAAGTACCTCGAAAGATCGTCCGTGCAAACCTTTCAGGATCACAGTTTCCCAATTTCGTGCTTAGAGATTTTCGCCGTGATTCCAAAAGTACTCATTTACATCTGGCTGGATTCATTGTCAAATGTGGAACAACTAAAGGATATTTCCCAACTTTTGCCGTTGAATCCAATTCTAAATGCAAATGGCTTGAAATTTCAAAGATGCATAATCATGATGGCCAAGTTAGCAGCGATATACTGTGCATGGAAATAAAAGGTATTCTAAGTTTTGTCCTTCAGAAGTTATCTTTATCTCTGGAGCATTTAAGTTCGTAGAACTTCGAAAACTGAAACTGAGCTGTAGCGTGTGCTTTAAATCGTCTTAAATTGGAAGGTTGTGCTCTATTTTCAGAGCCTACAGACAACGGATAGGCAAATCTATTCATACCACAAGTTACACGTGCTTCCTTGTTGAAGAGCAAAGCGTTATCAACTAATAGCTTTTTCTACGAATATAATTCGTTTTCTTGAATTACAGAAGCACATGACAGCAGATCGGTTTAAGGACACACGTTTTATCTGAATATTTTGAATTTGCATAAATTTGAAGAAGTGAATTCACCAAAATTAAACTATTTCCATGAAAAAGGTAGAATATTTAGATTTGGACTTCGGAAATTATCTTTTACGGATTGTGCCAACTTGAGCCTGAAATCAGTCTTTATTTTGGTACCCTTGACTATTCACCGACCCAACTTTAATACCGAAATACTCTTAACAAATCACAACGAGCTACAGCTACTCTTGTTGAAAATTCTAATCCCACCCGTTGTTATACAAAGTCTATGGTTGAATATATCAGCGTCTCGTTGGAGAAAGTTGGAAGTGACAGACTAGTCAGTCATTGGAGTCGTTGGTGCCTGGCAGGCGCCAGGAAGGCTCAGAGAGTGGTAGGTAGCGATAGGGCGGATGTAATAGGATCCTGAGCCTCGACTCCGTGTGCTTAAGGAAATAATGGTTGTCAAGTGTCAACTTACCTCGAGTTTGAGCGTCGACTGGAATCTTTCTTGCCGGCTTGGAGTTGTGACAGATCTCGCTGTCTCTTCTCCGTCTCCTGCCAGATCTTCCAGTAGAGACAAAGCATAATTGAGACCGGGACGTAGAAAGCGGCAATGGCCGTTCCAAATGTAATGTAGTGGTTAGTTTCGATGAACTGAATGTAGCACTCCGTGTCTGGAACTGTTCGCTTTCCCTCAATATACGGCCAGGAGTAGATCCATGGTGGCCAAAGAACGAGGGAAATGCCCCAGGCAGCTGAAATCATGGCTGCAGCTCTTCTCGTCGTTCTCCTCGCTCTGAAATACAGAAAATCAAAAAATTTTGGAGATCAGCTACACACCCTTCCAACATGTCAACTACTTCATTAGGAGCTTTGATTCGATACAAAGACAAAGTGCCTTTTCTATGAACGATCAATGGCGTTGGGAGAATCAGGGACTGTCTGGAGCCGAGATTTGATGAAGTGAAATTCCCATGCCGGATGAAACCTGCCCATGTGACTAATCTGATTAACTTTGATGGGAAAATGAAGCCATACTTTCTCTGGCCTGTAAGCATCTTAAACTCAACTCTTGCCGGAAGTTTGTTGGTCTCTCTGCTCTGAACCAGAGAGTTTCTTCTTTTTTAGAAGTTTTGATACTCTGATTGAAGCTTATTTAGAAACTAATCTGCTCAAGGCGGGTTACATACAAAAGTTTCCAAGGAACAGAAAAAAACTCGTCGATGCCACAAGAGATCATAAAACTTCATAAATTGATTACTTTTTTTACAATGTATTAAGTTTCGTATTTATTTAATAAGATGAAATTCCGGCCTGTAGGGTTTAGCGTTCTTCTATCTAAGGCGCGCACGTTGAGAATCGAAGGAAACTTTAGGAGAATTTCTATGATATTTTAGACGGCGAGCGCAGCAAAATCAGAATCTTGAGCTGCTAAAGCTGCTGCTCTAAAATATTTGGTGAAAGTTGAAACAAGATATAGGTAAGCTCAATCTGTATACCGATCGCACTGGATAAATAGATAGACTAGCCGGAGGTTCTAGCCTAGCAGCGCACTTAATAAATCCTGGACTAGGATTCCGGGACGGAAACTCTCGTACTACCATGGTTTTAATCGCATCTTTCTCCGGTGTAGTCTATACACATACGCTTGAACTAATAGATATCCTAATTTTGATCAATGCCTAGTCCAACAGCTGGTGCAACCGGATACCGTCTGGTCCCGACGATTCTATGCCTATTTGCTTCTATATTACTGAGCGGATGCGGCATTTTATTAAGATTAAAACGCTGCAGTGGGTTTCAGATATTTATATCTTTAATTGTGTTAAATAATTCAAAAGCTTAAGATGTAAGCCTTTAGTGTTGTGTATATCGCCGTTACAGCATAAAATTAGCTTAGTAAATAAAATGATTACACGAGCGTTATAAAATTCCAATCAGAATTCTCTCAACCAAATTTCCATGGCTCCTTTCATTTCGTATAGGAATTAAATTAATTTGAACGAATCTATCTACGTGGAACTGAGAGATCTCTGATGAAAGCAAAGTGAAAGTCCTGTGAATTACCATCGGATCGGATAGAGAAGGAAGTGACACGTGGAGTCAGAACAGGTGTACAGTCTATCTGAGCCTGGATACCTCTTCCATGAACACTACAAACAGAATGTTTATTTATACCGTGTCTATGGAATAGATCTGAAGCATAGTATATGTACACAAGAACACAAGCTATACTATCTTAAGTACACATGGCTCCAGTCATGATTTGCGATGGAGAATGGAAAATCTGGATTCCGTCGTTAGAGTTGGTATATGGATTCCGGTATGTTTACTCTATTTACCTGCGTAAATCGAGATTATTCCTGGGTTCGGTTTTCAAGACAAGCATCTTGTTTTTATTATGTTTTATTATGTTTTCAGCGCAAATAGATTGCTGGCGAAGTCAAAATACTTGTCCCGATTTGGACATCCAACATTAAGCGATCAAAATTATATATAAAAGTTGTTGTTTTCGCTGGCAAGCGTCCCAATTAGTGCTCCGACGCCCCGACCCCGGGCTCGGGGCGAAGGGCGGAGCGGGGCGGGGTCGAAAATTTCGCCCCGGAGAAAGCCGGGGTCGGAGTCGGGGTCGAATTTTTGCCCCGCCTCGAAGGTCGGGGCCGGGGCGAGAAAGCCCGGAGCGGGGCCGGGGCGGGGCAATTATAAAAAATACCGCAAAATTAGGATTCGCCCCGACTCTGCCTCGAACCCGGGGCCGAGGCGATAATGCTTTTGGTCGGGGCGGAGTTGGGGCGAATTCTATTTTATAGCCTATAAAAACGCTGAAACTGTAAAAATTCACCCCGGCACCGCCCGACCCCGATTTTTAGTCGGGGTCGGAGCTGGGGCGGGGCGAGCGGCCCCGGTCTGGCTCGGGGTCGGAGCCGGGGCGATTTTTTTTGCCTGGGGTCGGAGCCCGGAGCGGGGCCGAAAAATCGCTCCGCCCCGAACCCGACCCCGACCCCGGGGTCGGAGCTCTCGGAGCACTAGTCCCAATTAAGAGTATCTTATGTTGAATGTGAAATGCATATACTTATATAGACATCGGTATAAGATGGGATTTTGTTAGCTGCTTGGCCCTGAATCCCTGGCTAAAAATTTTGCAAAGCAAAGCAACAACTATCTCACACTTCATGTATGACCACGCTTTCACGCAAAAGTTAAAGCGGTACTAAAAAGGAGTCGGAGAAAGTTGTTACGACTGACTCCGAATTTGAGTTCTGTGTATTTCAGGTCGTGGTGCCTCATTGAGTGCGCTCCAGAGCCTTGTGTCATAATAAAATTATCCCGTGAGACTCAAATTGGGTTCATCAGGTTCTGGTGATACAGGAGCGTCTCTGAAGAGGCGGCAGCGGAATGAAGGAAGAGCACGTCCACCAGGACTCTCGACTTTCCCAATCTTGTGTTGGTTGAGCAGAGGAATCCAATTAAACTCATTTCATATCTGAGGGCCACTGATTAAAAAGTTAACCCACAGCTTCCCCGCTCTCCCAGTCAGTCCCAATTACTCCAAGAATCTCCATATTCACTTTTGAGTCCCTCCAATTAAACTCTGTGCTAGCAGGCAATTGACTAATCAAATTACTCATTCTGGCCTAACTTTAATAACCACAGCCCAGCTGCTTCCCAGCAAAACTCAGTGTCCCTTGGGGTCAGACTCCAATGAAATATGCTGTCCTTAACTCCGGCTGATTTCCTAACTCTGCCTAGAGAGATGAGTAATTGGAATGAGCTATTCGCTGAAATTCAGTGGCAAATGATTGGTAATTGACCCTGGAACTTGTGAGCAATAAATAAGCCAAGCCAGGGAAATTTCCGAGTTGCAGGCAACTAACATGGAGAAAACTATGTATATGTACTCTTATGGATATAGATTCGGTTATTTTAACCCAGAGACGCTGAAGAAAACAAACGAGCCTACGGGAAAACTACCATTCAACGTTAATGAATCATTGTCAACAGTCGCCATTGTTTCCTGTCGACTATTCTACTGCTCCATTGTGTGTGCAGCGAAGAGTAGAATACCCGCTCACCTTGTGTCAATAGGTTTCAAACTACCTTTGGCACCTGAGGAGCTCAATTTGTGGACCTTAACAAAATGTGGCTTTTTAGAACACAGCATTACCTTGATGCTTTTTGTGCCACCATCCATCCTGTACACATTTTCCGATTCGCCTAAAATTTCTAACCTTTTGGAATTAATTGCGATACCTTTCAATACGTTCCTACGATACCCTGCATTGTTCCTGTGCCTAGAACCGATGTAGCGGGCCATTCGTTGATCACATGCCACTTCTGCCTAACATGAACCCTATGCGCTGCTCTTGGAACTCTAAATATGCAATCCCGTTAGCACACACACGCACTACATCTGCGCGGCCGCTTTGTAACAACTATTTCTGAATCAAAGCGAAAAATGTACTTACCGATAAGTTAGAGGCCGCGTTACGGAAAAGTAGCGGTCAAATGAGATGATGAGGAGATTGAGCACGGACGCATTCGAAACGAGATAGTCCAGGGCGAGCCAAGTGTCACAAACTCGCGGTCCGAATGGCCAGTAACCCATCAGCGTGTAGATGGAAAACAGCGGCATAGATACCAGGCCAATGACGAAATCAGCCACAGCTAATGAAAACAAGAAATAGTTGCTGATGGTCTGAAGCTGTTTGTCAATCTTGAATGAGACCATGACCAAAATGTTTCCGAGCACCGTGAACAGGGACAGACAAGAAGCGACCCAGGCAATCAGGATCATTTGAAACACCGAGAACTTTGACTTAAAGAGCAGCGGCGAGACCGTGCTCGTTAGGACGCCCAACGTTTCGTTTCCCATCGTCGTCGACTCGAGCGTCCAAGCCGTGGTGGACATGGTGGTTGGTGGTGTAAGGCCACCTGCACCAATTCCACCACTTCCCACCACACCAGGTGGGAATTGGAGCACGGCGTTGCCCATCATCATCGCAGATGGGCTGTTCAAACTCGACGCGTGCCATGTGGCAACCATACCGAGGATTAGAGTTCTCATTGTTCACGTAAGGTTGTTGCCTTTTTAGTTCGGGTCGAGCATGCTTCTGCTGGGTTGATTCGAGTGTGGAGGAACGTTCAGACGTGTGACCTGAATTCTGCTGCTCTTTTTTCCAGGACTTCCCGAATTGTTTGTGTCTCTGGCGGGGAGGGAAGATGGGCAGAGTTCCGGAAACAGACTTTTTCTCCTTCTTTCACGTTCCCATTCCAAGTTTTTCTTCTGTATTTTTTCTTCTCAAGTTGAGCAATCGGCAGCCCCGGCCAGAATCAGCTCTCTGTCTGTCTCCTTCTATTTTTCCTTCGCAGCTTCTGCCTAGACGAGACTTAAATCCATCCTGACTTCCCTTATGCACTGCTCTGGCCTCCGTTATACGCAGAGACCAACGGCAGGGCCTATTGTTCAGCACAATAGAGTCGCAACTCTTCTCTTATGATTCTGTGCTTTCTTCACTTTCACTGAAAAAAGAGAGAGACAGTAGTTAGCTCGAGATTTTTGTGTTTGAGCGGAAGTGGAGGATTGAGGTCTACTTAGACAAGGGCCTGTGCAGAGAAGACCACTCCCGAACTCCACCAGCGAGAGACTGAGGGTCGAGCGGGATCGTGGAGCCTAGTTCTTGGCAAGGGTGTACCTCTCACTTCAGGCACGACAGAGCCTTGGTGAAAGTTGAGGCTGGGGGGAAGGAAAAGCAGAGTCTCGGAGCCTGGATGCCCAGAATCGGACTGGATTCTCTAGTCTACTAGAGCAAGAGGAGGTATACAACGGAATTGAGATCTGCCTCTCTCCCAATGCCAAGGTTATATAGCATCCTCCTCGGAGGGAAGAAAAAATTCCAACCGGCTACAACGAGAAAAAGCTCGGATCGGAGTACAAACAAAATGAACCATTATTCCGCCATATATAGGCAGAGCAAAGGTACATTACTATCAATTTTATGGATTAGGCGGCAGGGAGACTGAGGCGGGCTGCTTTGCTTTGATGGAAGGGAAAACTCTATGTATTAACTTTCCCTTTTTCGGTTTGACAACATTTTTTTCCTTTTTGGGCAGAAAAAAGGAGAAATGTTGTCGAATCCAACAATCAGTGTTGGCTGGTGCAGAGTCGTTTTATTGCTCTGCCTGCATGTGCGTCCCAGTCCCTTTTGTTTCATCTCTAATTTGATTCTGGTTTTTATTTTACCTGGAATCTTTTGACTGGTTTGAGTTTTAGAATGAACTTAAATATGTGGACACAATTTCGAATGGAGTTTCTGCGGAAAACATAAATAATGACATTTTACGGGGGCTCTGTTTTTATTGAATTCTCTGGAAATGTTTTTTGCTGAAAAACTTATTAGTAGCGGAGCTGGAGCTCAATTCCAGGAAATCATTCTATTTACCCCTGAAAAAATGCGTCTAAAAGCAACGCAATACCTGTGAATCACAACTGGAATGGAATGTGCATAATGAAATGCTTACTTGTAATCTGAGATCTCGTAAAAGGTATAGTCATCAGAAAATCCAATTTCGTGCTCCAGCCCTATCCAAATTAATTAAATAGGGCTTGTTGTTGTTAAATGTTTTCCCTATTGATGTGATCATTCATATTGATAGCTGGAAGCCACTACTTTTGTTGACTGTGTACATATTGTGTGGTTGAAGTACGCATTTGTGTTTCTATTCTGATTTAGAAAATAGCTGCTCTTTTTCGGCGCGTTTGAAAGTTGAATGGGTTTTTAAGGTCCCTCTGCTGCTCATTTTAAGCCATTCAAATTATCGAGCCCGATAAATTTTCTCTATTTACTATTGATTATAAAACTCGTAGTTAAACAAGCTAGCGAAAAAATTCAAATCAACTAAACGTACATAAACCAGACAAATCAAAAGAATTTCGAAAAATAGCCCCGTCCCCAAAGTGACTGGTGAAGCGCATTCGAGGTTAGTAGAATGTTCGATAACGCGCGTATACAGTAACCAACGCACTTGCGTGCCAGGCCAAAGAATATTTAAAACGGTATAGATCCTCAAGGAAGGCAATAATCTCAGCTTGGTACTTAGGCAGATTGATTGGTTGAGGAGAATGGCAGTTGAAATTGCAGGCTTTTGGAATTAGAGGCGGAAAGTTTAAGCAGGCGAACTGAAAATATTGACAAAAGCTCTGGGTTCTCACCACAATGGTCATAATAATATGCTCGGGAACAGAGAACTCCCTCAGCTTCTGAAGAAAAGTCGAGGATTTGCGAGAGAAGAAGAAGAAGAAAGAGAAAGTGCAAGCCGGGTCTGTTCAGAGAAGTAGATGCAAATGCCACGGGAAAGGAATAATCCATACATACGCGTGTCTTAGCCTCTGCCTCTGCGTTGCTCTTGCCACTTTCTCTCGCACAGCCATCCACATAAAAGTTATCTCTTTATTGTGGCGTACAACCTAGCTTCCTGGGGCCTGGTCGGAGACATATGACGTCAAATGACGATGTAAATTCCAATAAAAAATCATGACGACCTAAGGCAGTGGTAATGCCACGGGAAAGGAATAATCCATACATACGCGTGTCTTAGCCTCTGCCTCTGCGTTGCTCTTGCCACTTTCTCTCGCACAGCCATCCACATAAAAGTTATCTCTTTACGTTCAGCTTCACAATCACGTTAGGATTCTAGCCCAGCCCGGCATACGATTACAATCGCCAAAGAGACCATCATTTTATATAAGCTGGCCTCGGTCCTTTGCTTCGCCACTTCCTATTCTAGTAGCGCTTTTCTAACGTTTTGTACTTGTGAGTTCGCCTTGAACTCGTATTTGCTACCGTTTTCATATGTGACCTCATTAGAGATGTGTATAGAATCGATTAGGGAATTTCAGGTTGCCGTTACTGAACAGACCTAACCTTAAAAAGACTAAGGCGCTCTAAATTGCCTATGACTATCGCATCTAACCTATTAACAGCTTGACGTGTAAGAGTATCACGGCTCAGGTCAGGCGTCACTTGGTGATCATAAGAATACAACGAAACACATAATACCAAGAAAAAAATGTTACATGTGGTATGCTTATATTGCCCACAACAATACGAATATTTTGATTACGATTATTAGAATGATTCTGTGATACGTACTAACAATACTAACAATTCTTCGAAGCTACTCTCTATCTCGTATTCGCTTTTGTTCCTAGAAAAAGGCCTGGAGAAAGTGTTTCGAGTGAATATTATATTAGAACTTAAAGTGAGTTTGGTACTCAAGTGGGTGTAAGGTTTCTCGTAAGGGCCATCGCCGCTAATAGGGTTGGCCAGGTACAAATGGGACTGTCATTACTTGTTTATTTCCGGTGTGAGTCTCGTTGGCGGGTGGAGAATGGTGGGACAAGGCTTGGACATGGAAGGAAGGTGAGTGGTATTGTGTTGGTGGAAGGAGATTGAATTAGGGATCGATCTCTGGAGGAATGTAATGATGTGGCGGAGTCGGGTCGGGGAGAGAGAAGGATCAACGCAGCATCCGCATTTCATTTCCCATTGATTTTCTCCCACTATTCTCTTCAGCACTTTCTCTTCTCGGCCAGGCTCCGGCTCTCATCTCCACTACTGCCTCGCACACAGCACTACTCCACAGTCCCACCCTGCTTTCTTCCCTTCAGCCCAGACCTACTCTTTCCAGTCAACCTAGCCAAGTAGTACTACGGGAAGCGGAGAGTGAAAGCTGGAAAACTATGTCGTAGTAAGGGTAGATAGTGGGTTTCCGGTCGAAAATATATATTGCTCTCCGTATTGCGACGTTTATTGTTAGAAAAGTCATGATTATGAATAAATAAACTTATACGCACTTAACTTGGCAAGCGGAAAAAACATAATGCTATCTACGTAAAGAGAAAAATCAACACAAATAGGTCTTGCCTCATCGGCGACCAAGACATGCTTTCCCTATTCTATCGGATTCGGTTTCTAATTAAAATTAGCACAGATGACATCAACCATTTTACGCGTTTCACAATTTACCCAAATGAGCTCAGAAACAGTAAAAACCTCGTTTTATTTTTATAAATACATTTATAAACTTGTGAAACATCTTACGTTTAAAATTTTTTGTATTAGAAAATATTTGCTTTAAGAATAATTAATTTGGAACGATTTTAAAAACTGAATCGCTGCCTGGCATTTTTTCGTTTTGCTAAAGCTAATAATTTCCTATTTAAAGAATTTTTCATACATGAAACTTGATGAGTGAAAGAGTCTTAATTATTTTTTAACTTTCTCAATAACGAGCATCAGGTTAATCCTAAATAGCTGAGATGAAGCTATTTGCTTTATGTCGCGCGTTCCTTTCGTATCAAGGTCAATAGTTGAAATCAAGGTTGCCGTCTAAATTATTAGGAAATCGAGTTTAGTTTATGTAGTCGACTTTATGCTTATTATGAAATTTATAGAGGTAGAAGAAGTCAATACTCACATTAAATAATCCCTTCTAGGAATCCAGTTATTCTGCCTCTGAATTGTGTATAGGTGTACACACGGTTTTTACACCTTACTCTTAAAACTTGAAACCAGTAGAACTTGAGTTACGAATAACTTTTATAATTACGTCACGAGAAATTTAGGTCCACTTTGTTGCACGTTGCACTTTTTCCAGCTGTTTCTCGCGGTATTGTGTTGATTACAATTAAAGGAAGTCAAAAGTAAGCAACAAAGTTAAATAATAATAAGGCAAGTTTGAACAGTCGGCAATCGGTAGCCGCAGCAGAGTGAAACCGCAAAGTTGAAGTTCCAGTAAAGTGAATTAATTAAACATTAGATTAAGCTCTTGTGTCGGAATAATTTTACTCTATAATTAGCTCTACGGTCTTAAGAGTATTCACTGTTCTTGTAGGATTTGATGACACTTTCCGCAAAGAATGGACGTGCACATTAAAAAGATACATTACGTGTACAATTTTTCGGGGCTCGGTTGACCTTAGTCGATCTCTCAAGTATACAGAACAAATACAAATAAAAAAGTACTTCTGTGAGCAAACATGCTATTGGATTCCATATTGCATCATGCTGGCTACTTCAGCAGACAATGGTCTTTGTGACTAACGCAAATAAAATATAATGCTACAAAGAACAGCACTCTTAAATATCTAGTCTGTAGAATCTCGCACCTCGGTATCATAAAGTGTTTCCAGTCGTGCATGTGAAAGTCATAAAATTACCAGAATAATTATGTTGACTGCTGGAATTCCTACTTGTATTTCTGCATTACTTTGCATCTGCGCTATTGTGCAATAAAAACAACAATGGGTGTGTGGAATATATTTTCGGGATGCATTTTTGTTATTCCACGAAGACTCAATACGGCATGGTCGGAAAAAATGAACAATGTTATGCTAGAAGCACGTTGTCACATTTACGAAGAACTGCTGACAGCTAACTCATATTAAGAATAAGAAAATAAGGATACCCAAAGAAATAAAAAATATTTATTTCATGATTTAATTCTTTTCAGTTTTTGATTTATGTGTTTTTAAATAGATTAATTTAACTCTAAGTTTTCTCAAAAGAAAAACTAGTGACGCGATATTTGAGCTACCAGACAGCTATTTAATACAACCAGACTATTAGTCTGGTTGCCCTAAATGGATTCATATTACTGGAATTCTACGACAGTTGAGTGGTTTTCTGGCGGCGGATCTCTCCTGACCAGGACATTCCAGTTCTGAGAAAGAAGAGCCCTGGCAGTCTTAAGCAGAGCAAACGTTCTTGGAGTCTCCATGGAAACAGATGGTGAATGAAGGGAGAGCGTGAGTGTAACAAAAACCCGAAACCACCCGTTAGAGGAATTCAGAACAGAGAGTCTTAGCCAGGCGTACTAATACTCCCCCAAAAAGGATCCGGAGAAACCCGGACCCTGAGCTGGGCTTGGGATAGTCGGTGCGGAGCAGTCGAAGCGGTCACAAGTCGCTCTCGGACCTGTTCCTCAGCAGCCAAGGCTCCAATATGGATCAATGACCGTGCCCGCCCTTTCTCGTGAAGGGTCGGGCCCTCGGCCGAGTCTCCGTTTAATTGATGCCTTAACCCCCATCAGCCTCAATTCTACCCACTTCTGAGGAACTGCCGGCAAATTTCACACTCGAACCCGGGTAGCGCCCAAGCCACACTCTCACACCTACAGGAGCCTAGCATCACAATAGACTGGGAGCTCAATGGAGTCTACAGCATCTCGCTCTGCCTGTCTAACGTCTAACTAGGCCTGTCTCTACCCCAGCGCCTTTCGCACGTATTTATACAGATTAGAGACATACATAAGCATGCCAATTAAGCTTCTGGAAATCCTAGTTTCCTTCTCGTTTCCTACTACTGCTTGCCAACTCGAGTTCTCTAATCAGAATGGCAGAGAAAGGTTAACCCGACCTGTCAACGACAGCCTAGCAGTCTACACAATGCTCTCATTCAATTCTTATTATTATGTCACAACTCATGCCTATAGGCTCCCCAAACTTTAAACTAGACTTCGAGACTCGGCAGGAAAGACATTTCCCCATAAACACGTATCTTAACACATATCTTAATGGTTTATACTTCTACGAAGCAAGCTCTTCTCAAAATGCAAAACGTGCAAACTAGCTCCTTATATGCTTCGATTTCTCATTTCTCACTGCTTTTCAGCTCCGCTAACCTATTGATTCGTGCAACACGTATCACATTGACATTTATGAATTTAGTCATGTGAAACTTGTTATTAGAGCTCCTTATAAATTTGAAATGAATGAGACGTTTATGCGAAATATATTATAATTAAAATGTTTTGTTAGTTTCACAATTGGTCATCCAGCACAATAATGCATCTCTTTTTTGCACGATTGAAAAAAGCATATTATGTACACTGATTTTTCCGGTTGAGATAGGATCATAGCGTCTGTATATCGGTTAATAGTACACAAACTCAGTTTTGTCCATTTCCGAATTTCCATCCTATGCGCTTGAGTTAGACCATGCATTGGAATTGTAACGCTATTCTGTATATAACAGTCTATGTATGAAATTTTATCGAAGGAGGCATCAGCAGAAATTGAGTGCAAGTTACATAGAAATTATGATCACAAGAAATATTCTAGCCTAATTGTTACAGACGAAACGGCGATAAACAGAGGAGAGAAAGCTTACGACTTGCCTGTTTTCCCCAGCTCACTTTCACCTGACTGCTCTCATTTAAATTTACAGCCCACTCTCGCCTCGAGGTTTCTATACATCCTAAATTCAGTGGAATAAATCATGGATTTAGATCCCCACATTTGCTCTTCCCTCAAAGCGGTGTCATTAGAGAAGCCTTTAATCCCACGCTAGAGCTGGCACTAATCACAGACCCCGCTAAAGAGTTCCCAGAGCGTCAAAGGATAGAAACAATAATATTTAGTCTTTAAAAAATCCTGGGATTAGAACCTAGAGCCACCTCATTATTCCAGTGTATTAGACTTCACTCTCAGGCCTCGCCATTTCTTTTATATTTCGATGAATCAATATCGAATCAAAGGAAATTGGATATTTTCAGTCTCTAACTCCTTTTTCTTTATAAGATGTAATCACCTGTGGACTGATCAAAGAACTCTTTATATTTAATTCGTTTTTCAATGAAAGCATTTCGCAGTGCTGCAGTCTTAGATTTCTATTTGCAGCTGCTTTCAGGTTCATGCACCTAACTTCCATGGAAAAGGACTGTTTCATGACCTAAATATTTTTAATTTATTAATGGTCACAGTCCTCCATCTCGTGGTATTTACACTGGGCCTGTAGACTCTGTTGACAGTAGTGTCAGGGAAAGCCTGCTATGCCGCATTGCTGAGCCATAGATAGGATTTTCGTATGTAAATGTAAATGTTAGTTTGTGATTTGCGGGTTTTCCCTTGTTTACGTAATGGACTCGGGCGGTTCTGCAGAGCTCCCGAGGCTCGGAGCTTGATTTGAAAACCATGGTGTTTAAATAATTCACCTGATTTCCTATGCCACTTCTCTTCCTTTCCAGGCACATCAGTCAAGAAGGACGGAGATTACTCTAGCTAAAAGTTCCCTTCAGCCAGCATCCAATCTGCATGAAATTGAAAGGATCCGGGGTCGTTGCATATTCAGTTGGTAGGCCAGCTCGTAAATACAAGAATAATAGATTTGGTTAAGGGTTTAAAGGTTATCAGAGCTGAAGGTAGGTAAGGTACCAGTAATTTAAGAATTTCAAATTCAAATTCAAACCTCTCTGCCCCTTTCTGAAGGAGAAAATTAGTTGGTTGAGTAACCGCTGTTTTATTCTAGCATTAAGCTCGGAATCTTAAGCACAGTACACCTCAGACATTTTGATATTGTTCTGGTGTGTTCTTGAGCTGCCGGTATGGATGCCACCGCGTAACCACTGCCCTTATTCCTATGCCTGGAGAAAGCCAAAAGATTTGTTTTCCCTCACGAAACCTCGAAATATAACCAGAATTCAACAACTGTTATTAAAGTAACTAGGTGCGCGTAAAATTACGGGTGACACAAAATTTAAAAGAGTTACCAGAATAAATTTATTAAAATTCAAGATACAATGACTAAATATTGCTGTTTTGATTTATTCCAAAATAAATTTTTTTGTCTTATTTTCACCCGGAGGAGTCGGAGCTCTAGCATTAATATTAAATCTGCCAGCCGCTTAGGTTCAATTAAATAATTGCAGTCTTCCACAACTTGAATTTAAAAATTTAAATTTTATTTAAATAATTTATCTTACAATCCATCAGTGTAGCTTGCCCAAAAGTTTGAATGTAGCTTTCAACTATTTAGGTATAAAACTAAAATGCCTATCAAATCTATGGGAAACTGGGATCTAAACTTCCCTTTATGTCAGTCTTGCTTGTTGGTTATTGGTCTCGCTGAAAAGTCATTTTTTCTAATGATTTCAACTGGACATGAATTAAAATGCCAACGTCTTTCTTGACTGAAGTTCCATCTCGAGAGTCCATCTATTCTGTAAAAGCCTAAATAAATGGATTACCTACGTGTGCTTGTGCTTAACTACTAAAAGTATTAAACAAACACTTTAACTTGAATGCAAATGTATCTATAATTTATGACTCAGAGTGATTTCATTAGCACAGCTCAACTTATTAATGCCGCGAAGGAAATAAATAGCTACGGCATGCATTGAAGTAAATAAATGATCCATGGAGAAATCCTATCCAGGCTCGGATCGCCTATGAAAGTCAGCGCCGGATGAAACTGAGAGTTTTTCATCCTCACGCTTCCTCCATTTATGTATAATTCACATCATCATTAAGATTAGTGGGAAGGATTTGAGCGGCGGGAAGCCGAGGGTGCTTTGCAAGCCTCTGGCAGAAGAAAGATGATTTGGACACGGGCAGCAGCAGCAGCAGCAGAAGTTGGGTATTGCAGCAGGGCTGCACGAGTGTCCGGAATGCAGATACCCAGAGAGAAAACGCTCTCCTCGTCCACATGCATAATACAATGCAAATGAGATGGAGTGCTTTCACTTTGTGGAGAAAGCCTCCTTTACCCAGCCCGGCTCTGGTTACACAATACAACCACATTAGGTGAGCGAGCAGCTACGTGCCGTCTGCCGCACATCAACGGCTCAACTTCCTCAGCCTCCCTCCCCACAACTATTCCTCTAATGTGGCCTCACTTCCTATGATTCGTCATTGTGACAACCAAGGATGATGTTTGCAGTGGGATTTGTATGCATGCAGACAAGGCTTTGTATGTTACTTTTTGAGTTTGAATAACGAGAAGCTGTCGCAGTTCTAAAAAAAATGTTCTTCGCAGCAGTTCAATGAGCTTGGTTAGTTTAAAATGGCTGACATTGTGAAATAACTCGGTGAGTAATTTTGAGGCAAATATTTATTTTAAAGACATTTGTCTTAAGCATCTAAGGGTATTCGTACTTAGGATCTCCACTGATGCACGAGAGCGTGTTGGGCGCTCTGCCAGTGTGTCATTAATGATTGATGGCACTGTGAATATTGCCTTTGTACCACGGATGTAAGCCTTTGGTTTTGTGTGCGTCTGGGCTCCTTATAAAATTTGTACTAATACATAAATCTAAATTGCTAGTATTTTTCATCGCTGCAAAAAAAAAATCAAGAAAATCAGAAAAACATTACGTAACTAATCCTAACTACGTTACTGTTAATGGTTACGAACCAAATTTTAAAGAGCTGCATGGAGTAACAAATTTACTGAACTGAAACTATTGAGTTAGGTACAGGAATAGCTTACGATTCTAAAATAGAGACACTTGTTTTGCACAGAACAAATTCCTAAGAGAAACGAAATGTTCTGCATTTAATTAAATATTCTCGTTTAAATGTCGTGTTGTGCACAATGCAAATGCGCGCACACTTGGCATAACCTTCTAAGCCCAAATCAACAGTGAATTTTAAAAACTGTGGTTCTTTAAAGTTCCGTGATGAAAAGCCTCGCGTTTTTTTGGTAGAAGGCTTAAGATTTTCAAACAACATTGATACGTGGCTATCTAATTTTCCGAAAGTGCAGATTGGGTTTTCGTGGTATTTCCGATTGCGACAGAGACTCAACAGAAATAGCTGGATTTCCCAGAAAACAGAAAAGGAGAATATTCCTAAAGTGCATCCCTTGTCCATTCCGATACTTGGATACAGAATTTGAACCTGGACGAAAACAAGAAAACTCTGAAGCCATTATTCGATGAAAAAGAGTCCTCTTCCCCAATTTTCTTCCTGTTTTCATCATCCTTGATTTCATTTACGTTTCCTAGGATTTTCCCAGGCTACCGTCTGCTGTCGAGGAGTTCGGGTTCTAGTTTCTACAACATAGCGTAGGTATCTAAGGATATCCTTTATCATGCAAGTTACATTGCGAATTGTAGCTCCACTCCATCTCCTGTTCCTCGTGCATTATGCATCTCCATTAGGACTTCCAAGTTCCAGCTCGGGGCATAAGCAGATAATTCAAACGCTACCTACCATGCTTTCTATGGTTCCAATGCAGAAGCCTCGAGCTAACAGACATCTGGAGACCATGTTTTATTTAAATTGGTACAAATTCATAATAGGCTCTCAGGTTTTCAGATTCTTCGTATAAGTATTTACATCATGCACTAAAGGAAACTCAGGGTTCCGGTTCTACGTTTTATCTGCCCTGGGGGATCCCAAATACTATTCTTATTCTAGCTTGTCAGATTTTCCAAGAATTTCCAGGTTTTTCTTCACGCTAAAACTTTCATATTTACCTAGGATTTTAATATAGGTACCTACAGGGTGAGTCAGTGATATGCCCACCTGTACTTTTGTTTTGATAGACTAAGAAAGCAGAAGTTACTTTTGAACCGGACCAGACCTATTAGGGCAGAATCTGACAATGAGCTTTTTAGCTTCGCCAAATTACAGCATAATCATCTGCTAATTATCAGAAATCGTCACAACATGGTTTTTTTTTATCATACAAAATTTACAAACTAAGGAAAATTCCTAGAAACGTCACTGAATATTACGAAAGTGCCTGGTTGCTCAGATTTTTGGTTATACAAAACGATCTAACACCAGACTGTTCAATCTGTGCTCTATTTCTAAGCTTTTTGACTCAATTGTTAAATCTACCTCGCTATATGGAGCAGGGATTTGGGGTCTAAACCAAAGTGAAAAGTTAGAACGCGTCCAACAGCAATTCTACAAAAGAGCTCTCAATCTACCATCTTGCACACCAAGGTATTTCATTCGGCTGGAGACAGGGCGCCCAAGCATGTGCGTGGAAGTTTTGAAGCAATCCTTACTTATGTACCTAAGGATCCTCTCAGCGCACCCTACTTCTCTGCTCCAAGAGTCATACAGATCACTACGTATTATATCTGATAAGTACCCTATTAAAAAGTACAGTTGGTGTATTCAGTTAAGGGATAAATTAATACAATTAGGTTATAAAGATGTTTGGAAAAATGATTCTGCTCTATTTTTATCTGTTCGCAGGAAAGAAATCACTAGAACGCTCAGACAGACCCTCGGAGATGCAGACCTGAATCGAGCCCGTCAATCGTTTTCAATTCCTCATTACTTTTCAATTTCTAATGGTTTCGAGGCGGAACAGTATTTGAGCCTGAACCTTCCCTCCTATCTGGTCACGTCAATCTGTCAAATTCGTCTAAATTTTTCTATTATCTACAACCAAGGAAAATGGTACAATCTTTCAATGTTCGACTGTAAACCATGCCAGTTTTGCGGTGAAAACCAATCTTTTTCTCACCTATTTGAATGTCCTCAGTATGCAGAGCTCAGAGCGAAAATTCTATGAACGCTCAGACAGACCCTCGGAGATGCAGACCTGAATCGAGCCCGTCAATCGTTTTCAATTCCTCATTACTTTTCAATTTCTAATGGTTTCGAGGCGGAACACTATTTAAGCCTGAACCTTCCCTCATATCTGGTCACGTCAATCTGTCAAATGCGTCTAAATTTTTCTATTATCTACAACCAAGGAAAATGGTACAATCTTTCAATGTTCGACTGTAAACCATGCCAGTTTTGCGGTGTAAACCAATCTTTTTCTCACCTATGTGAATGTCCTCAGTATGCAGAGCTCAGAGCGAAAATTCTACCCCCTTATTTGCCACTGAATAATCTCGACGAAGTTTTAGCACAACTGTATTCTAATTTTAATGTTCCTCTATGCAAAAGTCTGTACTTCTTTACTACTGCAAGCCTTAAACAAGTATCCAATTAACTCCATTTCTAAACTATGTTCAGCTCCCAGTTTACTAATCTGATTTTCTTACAATTGTAATTCAAATTTTTCACTTGATTGGGCGATAGCCATGTCAATAAACTCATTATTATTATTATTATTAAAACGATCTAACTGGCTGCTAAGTTGGTAATGCCATGGTTTGTCAAGAAACTCGAAGAGTTCGAAGTATATTTTCGTGATGTTATAGAAATTCGGGATGCATAGCAGGACGTGAAGTGCCTACGTGATTTTGAAACCTGACATCCAGGGATTAGGAATTAGACGACTTTCTTCTATATGGAGAGGAGAGAGGCGACATGAAACTTCTCCGTTTTTGTGGAATTGTTAACTTTTTTGAGGAAGAAAGCCAGGAGCTCAGTGAAGAGTGAAAGGAGTAAAGCACCAACTATTCATTTCCATGACTGGGCAGATCATGAGTTGGACTCAAGCACTCGTACTGCATAGGGCCAGCACGCAGCCCTGGCAAAACTTTTCAATTGAATGTAACTCTGGAAATATATTATGCTGATAAAGCTCCCGCTGCTGCTGCCCGGCTCCCCTTCAGAACGAGTTCAAAGGTCAGTGATTAATCATTCAGCTTCCTCCCCAGGACTACGACAAAATTCTCAATTGCAACGTCTTGGGTCTCCAGTCTCCGATGACTTGAGTTCAGGAAACGACGGGAGGGAAAAAGATATCGACAGAAAGTTGCATGGATTAGAATGAACTATGCGGAGAGTCTAGTAGTCACGAAACCATATCCTGCAATATTATGATGGGAAATGGGGTTCTTGGAAGAGATACGACAATTTAGGTTGTATCTCCATCTCCTTGCTCAACATAACAGCCTACTTACATCCAAGCTTATGCTTATAGATTCCTGATATCAGACCACTTTGGTTAGTTCCCAGTCTCCTTTCACATCCTACTGCCAAAGAAAGCGACAAGAGAAAGTTCAAAAGAATCGCTGGGGTATCCGAAGTTCTCGAATATCGGAAAAGCCTTTACCTACTCTATCTTCTCATATGGCGGCAAATATCGGCTGGTATCCTCACAATAAACTTTCTTCTTCCGCTCAAACCTGGGGCTCTAATAAACCTTGAAACATATTGCTATAGGCCTTTGCTTTAGTCTCATGCATTTATACCCTTGAGTTATTATTTGAACATATTGAACTAGGGTACCTACCAAAGCTTCACTAAGACTTCCAGATTTCACTTAAAGAAATACGATTGCGGCGAAACCGCTGAAAACGTTTTTAAGAATAAGAATAAGATCCATCAACCCATCACGGTATAAAACAAAAGTAGAGTGCCTTTGGTTCATAAGGGCTGAAGCTCACAGATAAGTAAAAAGTTTTCTTCAGAAGAAACTTCAAAGAAATGCATGTCTTCGAGCGGCCTTGTGTCGCCAAATTGTGGTCTCATTTTTTTTTGTGTTCCCAAGGTCTAGTCAGACTACAAGGTTAAATATATTTTGTTTCAAAGATTTGTTTCTAATTCTAAGCGAATCATAGCCGAATATTCGAGGTTTAAAATAGAAGTTTCATGCAAATTTTGAGCCAAAGTATGCAGTAAAATCAGGCTTTCATTATATTGCCGAGCATAACGTTAAGTATATGCGCATATTCAATGACTAAACCCTCGGCGGCTAGAGAATTAAATTTACTTTTATGCTGCTAAAATAAGTGTTTCGCAGCGTCTCAGGTCAAAGTTTTCCTGATGCTAAGATGAGAGCCTAGATGAGCTGATAATACAATACAAATATGAAGAAGGGAACGAGGAATTGAATAAACACGCCGAAGGAGCACTTTGGCTACCCACTTCAACTTCATTACACGTTTTCTACGTAGCTCAGTCTGATAGACCTAAGCAGTTTCCCGAATCCGAAACTCAACCGACCAAACAAGAAAATCCAGAGTCAATACACTCGCCGAGAAATCCATTACACAGTAACGAAATCGGCTTCGAACTAACATCTTCGTTCTAAATTCGAATTTTCTCGACCGTCTTGAAAAACGCAAACACTTCATCTACCCATCAATGAGAGAGTGTCTTCCTTCGGACACTGCAATTTCCTAAAGTACTTTATTATTTCTGAAATATATATTCACATTTCCGGCAATGCAGCTCCTGGTATGCGACTTAAAGTGGTTTAAACTTGCTATCAATGTCTTGCATACCGATTCAGAAAATGCTGGAATTTTTCGGAGCGAAATATCTTATAGAATTGGCAAACAAGAATATTGCATGTGTTACAAAGATCGACTCTGTTTTATAAGGGGAAAACTAGTATGTAAGTGTAGACTCATTTAACGAGTGAAAATGAATTGTCTCGAGGCGAATAATGCACTTCAGTTTGCATACTGTGACTGCGAGTGCATTTTCATAGTATTTACGCCCGCGACCAAAAGCGTTACCTATACTCAAAATATTTAAGCATTAATACTCAAGCGAGCTTTTTAGTATTTCGTACACTATAATGAACGGAGTGGACAGTTAAAATTGACTTGTGGCGATGGCAATAATCAAGCCATCAATATCACGAAATTGCAATGTATTTTACACTCCCAATTGAGCTACTATTTACTTTTGAAAAAGTTTTGAAACGCGTAACTGTGTTTCAATGCACCAAATCAGTCCACAAAGGATTGACAGAACTTTTGGCACAGGCCTCTTTAAACCGAGCTCGTGCCAGGTCTGACAAATGACTGAAAGTTGGACATGGAACGCAGTTCGTGCGGACAGAGTTAATTTTGAGGACCTATGCTTCCTTTGATGTAGTAATTAGATGTGGGTGCTGTCTGGTGCATACCCACATGAGGAAGTGGAATTTCATAAAGAGAAAGGAACTTTCTTATTTTCTTCGTGTCTGGGCTGCTAAAACTTTCTCCGTTTCCCCGACGCCGTTTCCACGTGGCAGGAGGCAGCTGGGTTGTGTCTCCTCCATTTCCACTTCATTTAGGTTTAACTCGCCTAACCTTCCTTATTTCCCTGGGGACTCTTTCCGAAGGCTGGATGAATGGCAGCAGGTGAGGCTCTCACTCATCGTACATTTCTCCTTCTTTCACTTTCTCCCAGGCAGTAGCCTTGCTTTGGCAGCAGAGAAAGCGAGCAGCCCTCATTCCCACCGGGCTAAGTTCGGGTTGACTGATCTTTGGAAATGCAATTCCAGAGTTGGAATACCTAACGCTTTCCCTCTGATGTGATTCAATTCCCTTTCCATGGAAAGCCTGGGTTTGGGCTCCATGAAGAGATGCTCAGGAAGCACTCGAAATTACGTGGCCAAGAGCTGTCTACCGATTCCTGATAATTCCTCAGCTTATTTCTCCGATTATACGTTTATTCAAATTTCATTTTTATCCCTCTAACAAATTATTATACAGAGCTGCTGTCATCTGCCAATAGAATCAACTCTATTGTATAAGGCTCGTCGAAATATAATCAGAGTAATAGTATTCGGAAATAGAGCATGAAACTTTAAATCCGATTTCGCATAGTATACCTACCTTATCGCTCCATTTCTAATTTTAAGGAACGGGTTTCTAGTTGGGCATAAGTTTTTCTAAAGTTTGTGTATTAGAATAAACTTAAAAACAGGTAAATACCCATCTGATAACCAAATCGAAAGATTAGATCAAAAATGCAATATGCTCCACATTGCTTGAGCGTCATATTTTCATGTGTACTTAGTTAAATGATGCAGAAGTTTTTAGATTTTATGACCCTATTATTTGAAATCCGTAATTTATGGAGAAGCTAGGGTTTCTACGGTTCAAAAGATTTTTTGTGTCAGCAGTTGTTTTGTGTGTGTTACAGAATTTGAAGCTAAAGCCCTAGGTGAAATACGAATCGAAAATGAATTCACTCATCTAAAGTAACGAGCAAACAAGTGAAACAAATGAAAAGAAATGAAACAAAAGCATGAGCCATTTCCTATGAAATTTGGTATTTGGTTCAGAGTCAAAAGAAAATAATGACACACTTTCACATCCGAAATCATTAAATTTTCTGTTCCAAATGAAAATTGAGGCTGAGCGACGCAAACATCCCTGCATAATGCATAGTAAATCTATTGTCACGAAGCTGTACGTACAGTGTAGGGCTGTTACCAAAATACATAGTTACTACCGAAAATTTAATTTAAAACTTGAATACGAGAGTACAGTATGTCAAATGTAAACCAAAAATTCTGAAATATTCATGGCATTAGCTCAGGTTAAACAATACTGTTATACTAGCTGAAAGCCCGTCCTACGGACGGAGAAACAATAACCAAGCATAATACCGGTTTAACCCAGCACCCGTTCTTTCACTCAATCTTCCTTTCTTAAACTCAACACCCTTAGCCCGCAATCTCTTTACCCTCAATCTCTCTTTCTTTACCCCATTACCCGTTCTTTAGCCAAGTCTCTCTTTCTTTAGCCCCAATCTCCCGTCTTTAAACCCATCACCCGTTATTTAACCCAATTCGCTTTCTTTACGCCATCACCCGTTCTCTTTAGCCTAATCTCGCTCTCTTTACCCTCAATTCCTCTTTCTTTACCCCATTACCCGTTCTTTAGCCAAATCTCCCTTTCTTTACCCCCAATCTCCCGTCTTTTAACCCATCACCCGTTCTTTACTCTATCACCCGTGCTTTAGCCCAATCTCACTTTCTTTAGCCCATCACCCGTTCTTTAGCCCAATCTCCCTTTCTTTACCCCACCACCCGTTCTTTAGTCTCCCTTTCTTTACCCCAAATCTCCCTTCTTTTAACCCATCGCCCGTCCTGTAACCCAATCTCCGTTCTTTGAGGCATAACACGTTCTTTACCAATCACCCGTTCTTTAACGCATCATCCGTTCTGTAGCACAATCTCTCTTATGGGGTTTTTGGGATGTATAGGGGGTAGGGGGTCAAAAAATTCAGATAACCAATACAGCGTTGTTAGTTCTCGTGAGTCCAAAGCTTTTGGTTTATCACATGAAATTTTTTGGCCATTTTGGGTTTTTGAGATGTATGGGGGGTAGGGGGTCAAAATATTTCAGTGAGCAATACTGATTTGAATTCCTCACGTGAATCTGAAGC
>VNWX01000315.1:0-24533 GCA_009869905.1 Ceratophysella communis | reverse complement strand
TCCTGATCTTTATGAGTGTATGAGCTAACCGCATACCTGACAAGTAAGTCCTCCGTTCAAGTTCAGCAGTAAAGTTTTCGCCATATCCAACTCAGACTGGGACGGGGCAAGCAGGTCATGAAATGTCCGTTCGAGCGAAATTGCCAGCTCTCTATCCTCTGTGGGCCGGGTCAAGTCGAGGTGACGACTCCATTTTATCTCTGTTCCATCTTCCTTAATTTTGATCTTAAGAATTCTTGCTCGTCGAATGCACTCCATCCAAAAGGAAATTATGAGACCTAGAAGTTAAGGCACACGTATAAATCAGAAAGTTTTACAAATTATAGGTTATCAAAGTATTACCTTGATCCAAGATATTGTGGTATGCAAAGTATTTCACCACGTTTTCATAAGTTCCAGCCTTGTCCATGCCTTGCGAGAATCTTAAGCTTTGTTTGGTATCCCGAGCCTTCGTTTTTTCGTGATTGGCATCATGCGCGTGAAGCTTCATCCAACCCTTGGAGCTGAACAGAAGGTCAACATCTTGGAATCCCGGATTCTTTTGAAAAACTTTGTCCAGTACGTTAAAAATGCTCTTCAAATTGTTCAAATTGTTGGCGTACCTGGAAAACAATTAAGTCAATTACTTGAAAAGCTATAAAAAATATTATTTAATCAGTAGCTTACCCTTCCTTTTCACAAACGGGTCTTTTCCGACTGTCGGAAGCTGGACCGCGGCTGGTCGAGTTCAAGGCTACTGGCGGATTACCAGTGACCACGGCTGATTGTGACAGTACCGGTTTGTCACTGGAAGAGCTCTTAGCTACAGGATCCGGGACCCATCTTTCAAGTTCAATTTTAGGCTTCTTGGGCTTAAATGTGTTGTCGAGTTTAGCAGCGGTGACACGGACGACACTATCCCGCTTTCCGGCTTTATCCCACGCAAGTACCAACCCTGGGAAATAATTTTAAGGTATTTAATCTAATTACCAATAATTGTGAGCGTTATAAACTCCACACTGCATCTTCTGATTCGCTTAAAACTCAAAGTACATACTTAATTGTATTAATAAAATATCTAACCGTCAAATTCCGATTGATGCTCCATTTTCTTTTATCCAGATAGGCAAACTGTTGACCCGATTGATGTGTAGAATTTGGCAAATAAATTTACTTGGGCACGAAAATTCCGAAAAATCAATTCTGCTCTCCACTCACGCACCACGTCTTTCTAAATTTAAAATAAAACCTTTTACTTCAAAACGTCTACCCCATACTTACCATAACCGCCTTCTTTAACGTTAACCTACCTCAATATTTCAATGCATATGCATGCACCCGCATAATTAGAGCTGCACTTTCCACGCGTCCCTTTCTAATGCCCCAGTCTCTCAAAAAATAACCATTTCTATACCTCACTTCCAGGCATATTTAGGCCATTCACATCCACATAATAAGACTACACTCACCATATTTAAAATTAAAATTTTGCACTAGTGTAATCCTACACCTGCTTGAATACGTTCCTAATTAATTCATTGATTCATTAGACTTTATCAGTTAGAGTTAGCATAAAAATTCAGCATTGGAAATATTTAGGAAATTGCATTTGATTCATTCGTATACAATTACGAGTTATCGAGAAAATCATGCTTTAAATAATATTAGGCATCAATTAGAATTCGAGTTTTACGTTAGGACAAGGGGAGGTTGAGGTTATTTTGTATTTAAATAAGAATCAAAGTTACCAGATGAAGCACAGTGATACGTTTCATTATAGCACGCTTTGGAGAAAGTCCGCTTTCTCCGACCTTGCTTCTTGACGCTAAATGTCTAATACAATATCTCTCGTTTCATTCGTAGCCGCGTAAGAACTCCGATAGAATCCAACATAATTTCTCATTGTTTTTTACTCAAGCTCAAGTGTGAACCTTAAATATCCGAATATTTTGCGCATTACTCTAGAAATATATATTCGTTTTCTAGAGCGAAATTAAGCATGAAGTCGACAAAAGCAGCTTTAGCTATTGTTCTATAATTGATTTATTTTTTCGAAACATTAGGTGGATCAAAATGATTTATTTATTTTTTAAACTTACAATTAGATTCAATCTTAACTTGTAACATATTTTTGAATGAAAACTACTGTTTTAAAATGAGCGAATAAGGAATGGGAAACTTAATTTACAGCATTCTGCTTCAGAATATTGAATGCATAATCGATGAAATTTCTTAAAAATTGGTCGTCGGGATTAGAAACATAGGGCAAGTCTCGAGAAATACAATCAGCCAAATACATTACTAAAACCCCGAAGTACTGCTGTTTAATGCGGTTCGTTATTAATGTGGATTCCACTGCTAGTGCTGTATTTCCAAAAATCACATCGTCGGCGTTTTTCGGCTTTGCGATTTGGCAATTTTCCATTCAAAAATCCATGCGGGTCCAAAGCGTTCAGCGTGTTTGCAAGCACGCGTCCTACAAATATATATTTAGAAAACGGTTTAAAGTTTAAACAAATTCCACTAACCGTATTAAACTTAACAATGCCCATGTGGGCTTCTATTGCGACTTTTCCATTCCAAAATTAGCATTCGAAACAATAGAAGCCCAAGTTGAAATATAAGCCCATGTGGGCTTTAATTGCGACTTTTCTGGCCCGAATTTAGCGTTTGAATCGATACAAATCCAGGGCTATTATTGAGTCGAACACGGTTAGTACTAGGTTAGGTAAGCATTTACTGGTGGTATTTGGTATTAATTACCGTTCTCTAAATGGCAGTAATTATTAGGGTCGTACGAAACTATCCGCTTCTCAACACGGTCAGCTACAAATAGCACACAGTGGACTCCAGGCTCGTCTGATCCATCGAGTGTCACTGCTGGGATGACCAACTTGACTTTACTACGGTCCATCTTGTCCACGTGAATTTTGGACAAGAAGCAGAGCTTTGAGTGGCCTTCAGTCCCAAGCTGAAACGCGTCAGCAGTAAAAGCTGCACACTTGACACTCTCCTTATTCAGGAAACGCATAAATGCGTTAAAAGCCTAGAAACAAAAACCAAGATTTGACCGTGACCGTTAATCCTAATAAATATTTTATAACTTGTTAAATGAGGTAGCGACATACCTGACAAGTAAGTCCTCCGTTCAAATTCAGCAGTAAAGTTTTCGCCATATCCAACTCAATCCGGGACGGGACAAGCAGGTCATGAAATGTCCGTTCGAGCAAAATCGCCAGCTCTCTATCCTCTGTAGGCCGGGCCAAGTTATGGTGACGACTCCATTTTACCTCATGTTCCATCTTCCTTAATTTTGATCTTAAGAATTCTAGCTCGTCGAATGCATTCCATCCAAAAGGAAATGATGACACCTAGAAGTGAAGGCACACGTCACACATGCAAAAGAGAATGTTAAAATTAATTATAGGTTATCAAAGTATTACCTTGATCTAACACATTGTGGTATGCAAAATATTTCACCACGTTTTCATAAGTTCCAGCTTTGGTCATGCTTCTCGTGAATCTCATACTTCGTTTGGTATCCCCAGCCTTGTTTTTCGAGTGACTGGGATCAAATGCGTGGAGATTCATCCAACCCTTGAAGCTGAACAGAAGGTCAATATCTTTAAATTCCGGATTCTTTTGAAAAACTTTGTCTAAAATGTTGAACATGACCGTCAAATTGTTCAAATTGTCGGCGTACCTGAAAAACAATTAAGGTTAGCTATAAAAATTATTTTTAAGAAATATTATTTAAGCATTGGCTTTTGGCTTACGCTTTCTTTTCACAAATTGGTCTTTTCGGACTGTCGGAAACTGGGCCACGGCCGGTCGAGTTCAAGGCTACTGGCAGATCACCAGTGACCTCGACTGATTGTGACGGTTCCGACTTGTTACTGGAAGAGCTCTTAGCTGCAGGCTCCGGATCCGGGATCCATCTTTTAAGTTCAATTTTAGGCTTCTTGGGCTTAAATGTGTCGTCCAGTTCAGCAGCGCTGACACGGACACTGTCCGCCTTTCCTCCTTTATCCCACGCAGGTACCAACCCTTTAAAATAAATGAAAGGTATTTAAAAAATAAATTGTGACCTCTTTAAGCTCATATCGCATCTGATTCGCTTAAAATTCCAAGTATTTAATTGTATTAATAAAAATATCTAACCCTCGAATTCTGATTGATGCTCCATTTTATTTTATCCGGATAAGCGAACTGTTGACTTGACGCGATTGGTGTGAAGAATTTTTTTTTTAAATCCGAAAAATAATTCCACCCTCCAGCCACGCAAGTCTTTTTGAATTTTAAAATCTAGCCTTTCCCTCAAGATGCCCACCCCTTACCTACCCTGACCACATTCTTTAACCTACCTCAAGATTTCAATGCATTTCTTACGCACAAACCCAAAGAAAATGCAACGTGCTATACACACGCATAGTCAGGGTTCAGAGTAGCATTTTCCAAGTTTCCAAGTGTCCCTTTCTAATGCTTCAAAGTCTCCTCTGTATACGGATTCATCAATTATCTCAAACAATAACCATTTGCATAGGTACGGTGCCTCATTGAAGGCACAATAGGTAAGTAATTATGTCGCTCACATTCACAAATGCACATACTAACATTACACATAGAGCTTGCACCCGGCCCGGGCCCGCTCGGGAATTCGATACTTGGGACGGGGAATTTTCCTCGGGGAATGCTATTCTCAAACTCGGGGTAAGAACATCAAAATTTGCTTCAGTTGTTCTAAAAATTTAAAAGTCGCCTAACCTAACCATGTAAGCATTTTGATGGTGGCTGTGTACTTTAAAGACTTTATGAAATGGCCGGATTTGTGAAAACCACTTTGCTAAAAGTCGATATTTCGAATTATTTGAATACCTACCCATTTCAAGAACGATTTAAATTGAAACAAATATTTTGGCCGACGAAATATTTGATCCGGAGAGGGCACGTTTGTTTGGTACAAAATAATCAAAAGGGTGTGTTCTTGCAAAAAAAAAAAATTGGTTGGTATGAGTTTTAATGTAGGATTTACGCGTTTACAGGTCGGGGTGGCCGGTGCTAGCCGAAACCGAAACCCGGGAAAATGTCCCTGGCGAAGAAAACTTGCGGGGATCGGAAGCTCTTCACACATTCCAATATAGCAAATAGAAATATGTAAATTTCGAATATTTTAAGAATCAATCGAAATGTCAGCACTCTTGAAGAATAATCAGTGTTACCGTGTTACCAGATGAAGCACTGTGATATCCATTGCATTAATACGCGCTTTTGGAGAAAGCCCGCTTTCTCCAACCTGGTAATGCTTGCTTCTTGACGCTTAAGGTCTAGTGTAATATCTGTCGTTTCATTCGTATGTAGTTCGTTGCCATAGTAAGAACTCCGATAGAATCCAACCAATTCGTCGGTTAAAAGTGTCTGGAATTCAATTTAGAGCTTATATTTCTATGTAATCTCTTACAAAATTTTTAGTTTTCGTCCGTTTGTTTGTTTGCATAACTCGATAGCGGATAGCGGGTAATGCTACGAAGGAGCTTGATACAGTATAGCGCAAATTGTTCGTCTTGGCCAGGCGCAACTATTAAGCTATAAAGTTGAAATTTATATACATATATATATAGTGAATTTCCAAAATTTGAATTTTTTTAGGAAATCAACGCGGTATTGTTTGAAGAGTGACGAAAGGAAGCTTTAGTTAAAGAACGGGGGCGATGAGTAACGAAAGGGAGATAGAATTGTTAAAGAACGGGCGATGAATAACCGGAAAAAGATTTAGTTAAAGAACGGGCGATCCAGTTATAAAACGGGCGAAGAGTAGCAAAAGAAAGATTGGGTAAAAACAAGAGAGGAGTTAAAGAAAATCAGTTTGAGCTAAAGAACGGGCGATGCGATGAGTAACGAAAGAGAGATACAATTAAAGAACGGGGGATGAGTTGCAAAAGAGAGATTGTTTTAAAGAATTGGGAAGAAAGGTTGATATGATATGATAATCCAAAGGGTACATTCAAGTACACCCGTCCGTAGGACGGGCTTCTGCTAGTTAGTAAGTACCGATGCAGTAGTAGGCGTATTGAGTGGTGAGCGTGACTGTGTAACCCATAAATATCCGAATACTGCGAGCATCATTCTAGAAATCCTTTGTTTTCTAAACTGAGACTGACCAACGAGTCGACAAAGCAGTTCAGCTCTATTGTTTTAATTGTATTTATTTTACGATAATACTATGAATCAATTGATTTCTAATGCTCGGCCATTTTCCCGGGCAGTATTGGCAGCGGAAGAAGAATAAACGAGCCTGAGTGAGCCTTGCCCTACTTATGCAAAAAAAATTCTAATCGGAATTCCTGGTCGGGAGTTAAAAAATAAATTTAAAATGTGTTCAAATTCAAATTTTAATGTCAAATAGAGGATCAGCCTATTATATAAACGAACTCAATAATTTATTTATTTCAATATGAATCTAATATAGCGATGCACGCTGCATTTTAAAATACGATAATGATAATGACGCATTTCCTCTCAAATCTAAAATCGACAGTACACGCGAGGCAAATATGGCAAATATTATTGTAGATTGTACAGTATAGTCAATGAGTCAATACCTTATTAGAACTGCCTTAAGGTATAGTTATGCGTTGTATGAATGAACTCCTTTTGGCGCGCCTACACTATCTGATCTTTCTTAAATTAAAATATGAAAAAAAATTAGTGTACAAGCAAATTTTCTATAAAACTGAGACCTGGGTGGGTGTAATAGTTAACTTGCATTTGGCGACGGCAGTGCAAGTCAAGTAGCACTACAAAGTGAAACGGGGATTAACTATTCACGCAGTTAGTTTTACTCTTTAGGGCTATCAAGAATATGATTTGGACAGATCAAATACTGCGGAATTCGAGAACAAAAGCAGTTTTTTTTTCAATTATGCAACTACTCAGCTTGTAATTAGATTCCAATGGAATGCCGAAAACATGCCATTTAAACAAAAATGTAACTAACTATATCAATTTAATAATTCGGAATTTTGCTGCTATCGTCGAAAAGAAAAGGTTCTTTCCTTTTAAACCACATATCACTCGTCTTGAAAGAGCGATTATTTAAGATCAGGAATGGTGAATCCGTGAGACGTGCATTTTAACATTGGCAAAAATACCCAATGTCAGGAAATGAGCGGAATAGTCGAAGACTGGTGTGGTAATCTAATTCAATATTCGGTTCAAGAGGTACGCTGCAGGCTGCAGTATCGTGTACTTTGGAGAAAGCCCGCTTTCTCCCAGTTGTCGAACGGGATACACTAATACAAGGTCTGGCTTGTTTCATTCGTAGCCATATTCCTGTAAGAACTACGATATAGAACCCAACCAATTCGTCGGTTAAAATTACCTAGAATTCTTTGTAGAGCATGCATAGGCCGATGTTACCCGCTGTAGGGCACATTTTAGAATTCACTGGGTCCATCATATAATATTTCCTACTCGAGTTCATGTGCGACTCATAAATACCGGAATTTTTCGAGCATAATTCGAGAAATACAGCCTCGTTTTCTAGTTCGAAACTGATCATCAAATCGACAAACGAGCTCAAATTTTGAATAGGTAAATTTAATTTAATTTAGTGGTTCCACCAAGCTGCCTAGTTTCACATAGCTTCCAGTGTTTTAAGTTGAAGTGAAATGAGATAAATTTGAACAAATTTCAAACCAGAAGAGAAATGCAGGGGCCCTGAACCGGTTTTACACAAGCAATCATTTGATCCTGGAATAACCTTCGAGATTTCCAGTCTTTGAATGCTTTCACGGCATTTCATGTTAACGAATATTATGTGAGCGTTTCATGAAACTGAAGCTGATCAATAAGTTCAAATTTCAAATCCCTATGGAGGAACTGGCGTGATAGGCCTACCTTCAGTTTGCTATGTCACTTTGGCCTCACATGCCACTTGCAGAAACCTTATGAACTTGAGGAAGGGCATTCTGTACCTGGTTACTTTTGACTTTAATGCTGACTTCAGTCAGCAGTTGGACGTGTAAATGGTCGGTCATGGGTGGGCTAGCATTTTGCTCCTTTGTAACTGGACAAATACTTGTTCCTGTAGCCTTACTTGACATTTCTAAATCTTATTTTAGTTTTTTTTTAACTTGACAGCATTTCAAAATTATAAAAATCGGTTGTATTTGAATTTTTCACTTAAAGCTTGTTAAAGTGAACATTTTTTTCCTCATTTCTGTTATTTTATTGAACTCTACTTTCAATTCCTATTGTAATTGTACTTAAATTTTTTTTTCAAACATATTTTGTTCTCAGACAGAAATAATTAGAAATCATTAAAATTTTCGTAGCAGCAAAACTAAAATTCAGCTCAGCCCATACCAATATGCAGAGTTATGTTTACTCTTTACTCTGATGAATGAATCTCCTCTTTGAAAACAGTAAATATGTATAATCCGAAGATGAGGATAAGCTAAATGACATATGCTTTGCTTTCACCGCTTCCTTGCTTGCTTTCACCCCTGCTCATATTCACATATCGCACGGCTTGGCTTTGCTTTTCCACACCTTTCATTTCCGCTTTTCAGCTGGGCGTGCATTTAGATTCATGGTTCATGAAAAATGTGGATATGTAATTCATCAGTATTGCTTCGATTCGAATCCAACCCCCAGAGGTAAATTAATATTTAAATAACTGCCCGACCCTGCTTATTTGTTCTGCTTATTTTAAATATGAAGAATGTTCCTTGGCTTTTGACCAGGGAATCGGAGTCACTGGACGTCTTGAAATTTTAATTACCTCATCTCTATCATGCATTCACGCTTTGACAGTACCTACCAGAAAATTGGTCGCGTGATGATTTGCACGTATGCTTTCCAGGACATTCATCGGCTATATATTGGAATTCAAGCTGAAGCTTCTTCATGTCACTCAATTTTCATCATTTGAAGACTTTGGTCGGTCGTTGGAGTTTTCCTTAAAATCATGTTAGTAGTTGAATTTTTGACGGTAAAATAGAATCGAATAAAATAAGGAAGCTAAAATACCCCGCTTTTGAAAATTCACATTTTAAAATCACTCAGAGTCAGAGTGGAGCTAACCTGTAAAATTTAAAGTTCACTTAAAGAGCTAATTGCAATTATGGTTTATTTTTTAATAGATTACGATTAAAAAAGGGCTTTCCTGTTTAAAACTGGTTCTGATGTTTGATTTTTTTCCTGAATAAGCATGTTCCGTACTTACTTCAAAATGTAATGTGTAACTTTGTACTTAATTTTTTAGGGATCGTAAAATAATGGCGTAAAAAGTGAAGTTGGTTGCGGAAATATTTGAGTAACTACATCTGCTTTCTTCAGTTTTATCAACAACTCAATAATTCGGTAAGTGTAGCAGATGAGACAGAATTTTATAATACATCTTATAAGGTCCGTACGAAAGCTGGGGCACTGATATAACGTGAGAACCGGAGCTCTTTTGGAAGCTGTATATAACTTTGGTTAGTTTATTTAGGTTAAATAAACTCAGGTTATGTTAGTTTTTAAGCCTACCTTAACCTGGGGTTATTTAACCTTACCTTACCAAAGTTATAGAGCTTTTTTAAAAAAAAAGCTCCAAATATCACGCTAATGGCAGTATCAAAACTGGGCATGAGGCTAAGCCAACGATACCATAACCATCGATTTCGACAAAAGCTTCACCCTAAATGATCCGAAAAGTGAACGTACCAGCTACCACCCGTTAAATCACACAAAGCGCCCGTGTATGTGATAGTGAGTGATAAGCGTTCCCCATCCCTTCTCATCGTCACCATAAAAATGTATTTTGAAATTTAAAATGCTACGTTTTGCTGTTCTAAGCCGCCTCACGCTGATAAATTCGGGCAAATGTTATTATATTATCGATTTCTTCAAACACCTGAATGAAATAAAGAGCATACCTAGATTCATTGCAGAACAGAGAAGATTGTATTTACTTGTGTTAAACTTTTTTTTTTTCAATTACTACAGGAAATGGGCTATCTTTACTTCTTGCCCCTGCTCGTGTGGGGCATTGTGCTGATTAATCAATATCATTTGGTTACATCGGAGGGAAATGCATTGGACGTATTTATTCCCCCGAAGACGGGGTGTAATGTAAACTGGATGGTACAGCCAACTGGAGAATGCTCCTGGTGTGAAGGCTTGTTCCTCGATCTGATGAAAGGACTGACCGGGTCTTATAATCCGTCGATTCTAAACACGATGCCCGAATACGACAAGTCGATTGCACGAAAGGAAGATTTAAAGGGGTCATGCTTCATTAATTGGGTTCTTACAAACGACTATGGAAAATTAAAAGGTATTAGCAAATTACTAGCACTGTACAGCCGTTAAAGTTAATACTCCAATTAGCATTTTCCGTTAAGATTTGTTCGGTCTCGGATCTGTCGCTGGCGTCGGTTACCGCTCCAATGATTGGTTTTTCTTTGTGAATGTAAGTAAATATGGCTTCTGTCGGACAGTAAATTAATGCTTGTTAGCATATTGGAAAGTTCGATTTGACTGCTCGTGGTTTTATCTGTGTTGTAAAATCTAATTCTTTGTCTTCAAATTAGCGTGCTCAGAAACAACTTTTCATGACGTGGTTTCAAGGAGCTGTGGATGCTGATTTCGGGAATCGCTATCCGAGAACTGTGGTTGTTCTACTGGATACAGAGGGCATGTTAATACCCCTGACGTTGAGTACGTTTGTGTAGCTACTGTAACACATTAGTTAAACAGGCCTGTATTAAGATCACCATTACGATCCGTTATCTGATTTTTAAACGTATTTTAGGCGGTGCAGAACGAAATGGAGCGAAGAAAGCCCTTTCGACTGAAGTAAGCCTTCTTAGACCCTGCTTTCTTTGTCCAACGGAGTCCTCTTCTTTCGTTTGGAACGAAGCTAGCTCGAAAAATCCCTGGGATGAGTCGCAGTGTGTTTCAACTCCAGGCTATGGGTCTGAAACGACTAGTTTTTATAACGACGCGTTCTATGATGGCAACAACCCGATTGACGACGCATTTCAAGATCTCGACCGCATATATTTTGAGTCATGGAGGCCTAGCCCTGCTCAGTTCAAATTAGGAATTTCATACGTAATCGGCTCAGCATCAAAACATCTCAACATCAGTGGTACTGTGGAGAAATCTGACATCGAGCGTCCCAGCCTAATCACCTGCTTTGACTGCCGTTCTCCACCAGCATTTTCTAAAGTTGACAGCGTCGTTTTTTCAACCGAGGACTCAAGTTTTGTTTACTGCAAAGCGAAGTCTTCAACTAAGCCGGATACCCTCTCAGCTTTACTATTGCCATTCGACTTACACACTTGGGAATTCTTGATTGGATCATTCCTTCTGATCTGGCCTGTATTTGGATTTCGGAATGTAATGGTTCTAATTGGTTCTCTGTTAGCTCAAGGCTTAAGATCAACAAGATTTCGGGGGTTAGTCACCGTGTTGGTAATAATACTGATAGTAATTCAACTCATATACGCTAACTTCTTTGCCAGTAACGCGGTAGTCCCTTTTGAAGAACCACCTATCCGATCTAATCAGGAATTGTTTGACCAGGGTTTTAAAATTGTGTCAACTTCTGATATTGAGTTATCGGAGTATGCAGAATTGTATGAGCAGTATTATAAGCACTCTTTAGATAAGGTCCAACTCAACCGGGGTCATCTGGAGCAATATTTCTTGAGATTGAAAAGTGCTAAAATTATTCCACTTCATGAGCAACTCACTTTGACCAGGAATTTCGGAACCAAATCCGTCGGAAGAAGATTGAAATACGTCGTCATTACTCTGGCAGAAAATGGAACCCGTGGCACGATGTGCCATATGTTGGAAGATTCTTGGGAAACTAAAGCAACACGAATGTACTTCACAGGGCATTTGATGAACAAATTTCGATCAACTTTGAATCAACTACTTTCAGCCGGTCTTGGAGAATTCTGGACGTCAGTTCAAACTTCTACAAAATACAGGGAAGCCAAAAAAGCCGTAAGTTCTTTGGAATCAGCAAGTGAAGAAATTCTGATAATGAACACCGCTCTCCGCACCGTAACAATGGTATATTTTCTTGTCTTGCTGGTCATTTTAATATTCTTTGCCGTCGAAGTTTATTTAGGAAGAAAAATAATGACGTGGTGGCGTGGTGGCGGTGGCGGCGGGGTCATAGTCTGGTAAAGAAGAACATTTGGTCAATTACTTGGTCAATGCGATGTTCCATAGCATTGACTTACGGGAAGACCCAATGGACCAAAGTCCGCCTCAACTTTGTCATATAAAGAATTTAGCCATCATGCCGAATATAAGCATTTTATGTCGCCATGTTCATCTCATAACCTAGACGACAAGTCGTAAGGTGTATATATAATTTAATCTCATATGAATATTACAGTACTTCGAGTCCTATTTTGAGGCCACATTATCCCATGTTCTTAACTATTGGATTGTCCCAGTCTGTAAATGCTTTTAGTGCACAAAATGCTTTAATATTTAAATTAGAAAATTAAGGTATATAGTTGCTTAACTAATCAAAAACACAATGATGATTACTTTAATAAAAGAGGAAAGAAATACAGTGATCGCTACGGTTTGGTTGTATTTCTGTACTTTTTAGGCACTGCTATAACGGTTACCATTGCGGCGAGCTCATTTTCCTGTTCCGGTGTCACTCCTCCTACTTTACGGCCACCTGCAGGTTCCATATTGTTAAAATCTACATCTAGTAAGTACTACATAATATGATAGGGTTGGTTTTAGCACGTTATTTTATCAATAACTCATTTCAAAATCAGCCTAACAGATGGTTAGGTATGTGTAAATGGTGTCTTTGCTGGTAATAATATATTGTATTAAAAAAAACCATGGGTAGAATAAGTACTCACTTTGTGTGCAAATAATCTGTAATAAAGAATAAACAAATAAATTTAGACTGTGTGATATCGCCGTTGCCCCCCAACTTGTGCGACACTTATTTAAATTTCTAATAAATGGTTAACGCACTTGACTTAAGACCATAGTCAACAGAAGCCAGAAACGTCCTGCTTTTAAGATCTTCATTATTGATTAAAATCAGATCAGCAATCGAAATCGAGTAGGTTAGGTGCTGCTTTTGACGCGTTCCGGCGACTGAAAGTAACCAAAGCAAGTGCACTATTAGTTTCTGGTTAAAATACTTAAGTTCATTTAAGCATGTATATATTCGAATAAACAATTTGCACGACTAAACGCGGTTACGAAATTTTAAGAGGTTGGCCAAGTTTAATTATTGATTGCTAAAGCCAATAAAAAAATTAATGATAGTCATAATTAAATGGTTCCGTTGAGAATTTCATGGTGGGAATTGTTATAGAGACTAATTATATCTGAAATTTCTCGATAAAAACGATTATTAGCACTAACAAATCCAAAATTGGCTCCTTACTGACGTAAACACTTTCATGATAACATGATAAGTAACATACATAGGTAGACCAGCGCTCAAGGCTTCTGACGGTTTAATTGCGTTCAACTAAATGCTCGAATTCTTTAGCTTCTGATGTAATAAAAATAACCGAACTATTTATTTCAATAAAACTTTTGTTGCGATTTGCGATGCACGCAGAAGTTTAAGAGCTACGCATTTTAGGATTCGCCTGCGTCTCAAATCTTAAATCTCGATTACACGAATACTAATCTACAAAACAGCATAAAATGATGCTCTACGGCAATGCACTGCACACGACACAAGGGAACAGTAAATTACAATTATTATAAACCTAAATTAAGCATAATTATTATAGAAATACATAGTAATTGTGAGAAGTGTGACAATTTCGAAACCTCCCTGATCCTGGAAGTGGGAGTCAGTGTTATGGTAGGCTAGTCAATTCTCTAGGAATGTATTTGAGTACGGTCTTTAGGATCGTATTTAGTACATAGTTAGCTTTGATTTGATTTGATTTAAATTTATTCAGATGTTTTACTAAGAATACAACAATAGTGAAATTGCTGGTCTCCCCTCAGAAACAACATAATAAATAGCTTATTTATGCTCAAGACACACATAGTTGACTTTGAACTTAAACCACAGATCAAATCTCTGATTAACAAAAAAGTCGCCTACGCGTTTCTTGAATTCGTCGGCTGATACTATTTCTAAACTGCTATTCTTGGTTTCTACATATAAATTCCACTCCTTTGGCAGTGAATTCCAAGCTTGAATTCCTCGGAACTTGACACTTCTCCTTAATGTTGTTGAGTTAGAGCGTTCTACTGTGATCAACGGAAAAGTTCTGTGACCAGACATGCACGAATATTTTTAACTAAAGTCCAAATAATACGTTCACTGATTGACAATATATTACAACGAATAAGTAATGGATTGATATCGATTTTATCTAGGCTTATGTACTTTTTATGGGCTTTGTTTCTTGACATTTTGCGAACGACTGACGGTAAAAAGTGACTAATTATTAGTCGGTCTACTTTCTTTTGTATCACAGCCAGTTCGCGTTCAGATGCCACTCCCCAGATATCCAGACAATAATCGTAGGTGGGGATAACGTAGGCTTTCAGAAGGGTAACGAAGACCTCATCGGGTAACAATCGGTGGATTCCTCTCAGTTTTCCTATCGCTGAACTTACTTTTGCTTCAACGTATTGTTGATGATGATGGAATGATAGTGATGGATCCACAAACACACCGAGATATTTGAATTTATCGGCTCTTGTGATTTCTTTCCCATTAAAGAGCAGCGGTGGTACGGTTCCATATGGAAAAACATCCACTCTGTCTTGGTTTCATTGAGATCTACAAGGTTTTTCACACACCAGTCATTGATATTTTCTAGCTCATTTTCAAGGGTCTCAACTATAATGTCTGGATCTTCATGAGCAGTGGACATAGCAAGGTCGTCAGCGTAAAGTTTAGTGGGAATGCTGATATGATCACAGATATCACTGATGAACAAACAGAACAGTAGGCATGCGATCGCTGAACCCTGAGAAACTCCAGCTGGGTCGTGATGATAGTCAGATTCGGTTTTTCCGGTTTTATTCTTGAAAACTCGTTGGTCGAGATAGTTTTTAATAAGTTTTATTATATTGGGGTCGATTTTGTGCTCAATCATCTTTAGGATGAGCAGGTCATGTACAACTGAGTTATACGCTTTCCGGAAATCGACAAACGCACTTCCTGTCCTTTGGTTTCTGCCATCGATGTTGTAGTATATCTGTTGCAGGAAGCTTGAAAGTGCTGTGTAACACCGATTGGAGCGAAAGCCATGTTGTTCGTCTCTAAGTATACATCTATAATTGGTGCTAATTTATAGAACAATACTTTCTCAAAGATTTTAGTTATCGGAGTCAAACCAGCGATGGGGCGATAACTTGTGCTTTCCTGATGCGATCCTTTGCCTTTGTAAAGCGGTGTGATCCGTGCCGCCTTCATGCACGTTGGGACGCTGCTCGATGAAACTATTTTGGTAAATAGTGTTGCCAACTGCTGACTGAAGGCAGGAGATGCCTTTTTCAAGCATAACATTGGAACATTGGAGCTCACTAGAGTGTTTATAAGATTCCAATATTTTGCAACGTTTTGTTTTTCATTGTCTTCTACTCAATTCTCAAGCTCATATGCGACCCATAAATGTCAGAATTTTGCGACCATTTTCTTCAAGAACTATTTAACTCGTTTTCTAGCCCTATACTGATCATTGAGTCGACAAAGTAGCTCAACGTTTCTTTTATACTGGGTCTCTGCTTAGAGTAGCGCAAGGCATAAACTCAAAGAAGTGTGGGTAGTTAGTTGCCGCATTGGTATTGGTAATAATACTGATAACAAACCTCACAGTGCGGAATGTAAACAACTGCGGAAACACAGCGCACTATTCAAAGTTTGAGCCCTGGAGAGCTCAAAGGTCAAATCCAGTGTCGAAATGTTAATCGAATGGCCTTAGCGATTCGAATGCTGTATTACACAAAGTTTGACCCATATTTAAATCAGCTGATACTCATGACCTGTCATGTCCATTAGTGAAAGAATTATCGCTTTGTTTAACCGATCACGAGTTATCTTGTAAACAGACGGACAGACAGACAGACGGACAGACAGACGGACAGACAGACGGACAGACAGACGGACAGACAGACGGACAGACAGACGGACAGACAGACGGACAGACAGACAGACGGACAGACCATTCGCATAAACTGCGTCGTCGTCTCCGCAGTTAATAACTCAGGTGATATACGCTACCTTCTTTACTAGTAACGCGGTAATCATTTTAAGAACCTAGTATCCGATCGAATCAAGAATTGTGTGATAAGCAAAGCGCGGAAAAGAAACTTCTAAAAAAAGTCAGTTTAAAGATCTTAAAAATTACACAAAAAAAAACGGCCAAAAGAGTCCTCAAAAAAGCTTAAAAAGTCCTAAAAAACGCGCAAAAAACCGTTTAAGATCCCTATAAAGTAGCCAAAAAAGTTTTTAAAAGATTTTAAAGTTTTTAAAAGTTTTAAAATAACAGGATTCAAATGTTTAGTAAAAACAAGCCCTGGCTTTGTACACGCTCTAAATACACATAATGTAATTTAATCTAGAACAATTCCATAATTTTCTTAACCAATTAGAAACACAATAGTGATAGTTACCTATTACTATGCTGTTGAATTATTGGTCTTTTTAGGCGGCGGTGTAAATACGGCTACGAGTCTGCTGAGTTGATTTGCGTACACACTGTCACCTCGCACACCTCCCACTCTATGACCACCTGTAGGCTTGATATTATTATCCCAAAATATTATACTGTATCCTCAAAAAAATTAGAGACCAAACGGACAAAATTAACCTTAAAGAAATCCGGCATGATAGGCGAAACGGGTAATTTGCCACTGAGAGTTGTCATGGCAACGGAATAATATTACGCACTGTTTCAATGTAAATCTAGGGGATGCGATTTTGTTTGTATTTTACAGCCCCAGAGTTAACCTAACCAAACTTGTCACATAATTTTGGTCTCTAATTTTTTTGAGGATACAGTAGTATAGTTTGAGCTTTAGCACATTATTAATACATTAATCAAAATGTAAATAATATCTTCTTAGATAATAAAATGTTGTATGTCAAAAATATCACGGGTACTCACTGTTAGTGCAAATGACCTATAATAAAGAATAAACAACGAAAAATCAACTGTGTGATATGGCCTTGACCATCCACGGTTGCAGCCCTTATTTAAAATAAACCATTAAGTAATTGACTCACTTGACTTATGGCCGTAGTCAACAGAAGCCAGAGAAACCCAGCTTTTAAGACTTTCATGGTCGATCGGTATCAAGAATTGGAATGAAATAATTTGTTCCGATATCCGATACTCTCTGAGTACGAGAATGTTTGTCGAAACTTGCACGTTCGTATCTATCTTTCCAGTTTTTTAAATTTATTGTCAGTGAATTTTAAATGACTTTTGTCATCAATTAAATTCTTGAGAACTTTAAAGCTCTTTGTGGATACTAGCAACGCTATTGGCCAAAGCATTGCCGATGAATTGAGTATTAAGCTTCATGGTAGCTCCACAATTGAACAATAAATATTATAATAGTCATATGCTTTGAAATTTCATGGTCAATTCAAACTCAAAAATAGCAATAAAAAATTACCATTTTCTTGAGTCAAGGATTAAAATCGACAAATCTTTAAGCTAAATCGAAACCTATGCGTTAATGACTGACAGTGCCGTGCCGCAGCTTGTACGCTTTTGGACTATTTAAGTTGAGAAAATTCTTGAATTTCATTTCCTTGGGCTAATACGTACCTACTTTAAGTCAAAGAATTTAGATTTTCCATTTATCTTTAATTTTGGAGGATTGTAAAGAAAAGCTCAGGCATATTATTTCAGTTTTTCCTATAATTGAACACCAGGCATCAAAATTTTGTCGTTTTTATTCTAAAAAAATTAAGTTTCAAGCAAAAGTGGCCTAAGTAAGAGTTCACGGGGCCTATTTACGCCTCAGGCGCTTAAAATTTGCTACATTTACTCACTAAAATTGCGAAATTTTTAGAATCTACTAGAATACGTCGAGTTTTGAAGGTTTTTTTAAAAATTCGGTCTGGAGGCGTGCCTGTTTGTAAATCTAAAACTAGCACTAATCCAGGTCTCATTAAACTTATACGGAGCATGTACTATACTTTTTGAACTAATGATAAATTAATGACAGCACTAATCCACTGGTACCGTGAGAAATTTTAATGGCCGAAGTCGAAATCGTACTAGGGATCAATAAAATCAAAAATTTCTCGACAGCAAGGCTTGGGATTGGGACTAACAAAACCGAAACTAAAATCGAAAAAACTCTTAACTGACGTGAATAAATAAGTACTTCCATTATTAGACCGACCCTTTGTAGAGCTTATGCGATTGCTCTTTCTGTCTGTCTGTCTGTCACACTTTTGCTTCTTATAACAATGTAATCTTGCATATAAATGTGTTAAATGTTTTAAATATTCCTTCATGTCCGCAGCTATGTAAATTTGTTAAAAATAGAAGCAGCTTGACAAACTGAACCATTTTACATAGGGAAAAAAACGAAGCGCGTTATCTACATGTTAATACGATGGAATAGCATCGATTTGCGCATCCTTATGCTTCATTGTTAAACATATTTTTAGTTAATCATACCCGGAACATAGTTTAAAGATGTTTACATCTGCCCATGCTATTGTGTATTAGGGACACATTTTAAAGGTTTTTATATCTGCCATCATGCTATCATGTCGATTAACGTAATCCAATTTGTGTCGGTCGGTCTAAGATACGACGTTTTTCAACATTTTTATTATAAATAGCATGGTCACAGCTCACGGCTTCTGACTGTTTCATATTTTATTGAGTTCAAATGAAAACTTCAGTTTCTGTTACTTGTGATTTGAATATAAATATAATATGGGACTATTTAGGCTGAATTCTCAAACTGCTTTTTGCCAATGACTCCAATTTTTAGAATCAGACTGCATTATGTTGTTATTCACAAGGTCTCTGATACGCACTCTTACTTTATTAGAATAATTATAAAGAAGTTCCGATTAAGCTGCGTTAATGTCACCCTATCATCACTAAATTCGTAATTTATTTTATTGAACTTGAGGTTAGACATCAGTGCACCAGACGTATTTTACGATATGTCATAAGCAAATTTTGAAGTCTGTTCACTTTATTGCAGTGACGTAAACTAACAATGAGCCGTAGAGCTATTATTTGAGCTGATTATTTTGGATTTCGATTTACAGTCTAGTCTGATCATGACACTTATACTAAAATTTTGTTTTTTGTAATTCCGTCATTAGTTTTCGCATTTTAATCACACGGATTGATATGATTCTTTATATATGTAGATCATTTTTTACAATTAAATAATTATTTTCAAACTCTGTCCACACTGTCCTGTAAAATCTTTTCCGAGCAGAGCAATATCCTAAATGGTGGTGTTCATAGTCCAAAATTTGACTGTCAATTTAAATGCTAAAATTTGACTGTCAAATTAAATGCTTATTAGCCTATAATTTAATCGAACTCAATAATTTATTTCTTTCAATAAAATTTTAGTAGCGATACACGCAGAAATTTAAGATAATTACGCATTTTAAGATTCGCCTGCGTCTAAAATCTAAAATTTGAAATCCAGATTACACATTACACAACACACCATACTAATCTACAAACAGCATAACATGATGCTCTAGTGCAATGCACATGACACACGGGAACGGGAATAGGCGTAAATTATCATAAGTATTATCAAGTACAAAGAAATACATCATAAAGAAGTGGTAGTTGACATGTTAAACGCGATATTCACCGGAAGTTTCGTTTTCTAAGGGCTAAAGAGCTATCTAGCGTATTTTTGGCCTCTAATGCGTAAAACTGAAAGTCAACATAATAATCTGATAAGATAATAGACATGCCTGAGCTAAAACGACACGCATGATTGCAGATTAGAGGAAAATGACAACTAAATTTTACGCTAAAATATTATTTAATTCTCTAAAGGAAACTGTAAACCTTGTACTAGGCATTTAAGTTTGAAAACTAGATTCTAATTAGATTTTAAGCTGCTGCAGACCCTGAAATGGTATTACTTTTTTCTAGCCAATCTGTAATTGTCTTGAAATTCTCATCCATCCAAGCTATATTGGCTTCTACGCTTTCTATCGACTGATCTACGGCACGGGCTGAGGAGCCCAAATCTGCGGAATATCGGGTTTTGAAATTTTGTAACTGAAAACAAATTATAAATGATCGTTAGGTTAATTGTGTTTCAAACGGCCATAATTTTTAAAATAATGGGACTAACTCTTTTGAATCTTGGCCGCAAATGGCGTATATTTCAAAAACGGCTTACCTCCATAAGCTCGAACTTTGTATTGAACTTGGAAGCAATGGATTTAATGACTCGTCCCATTGAAAAACCCGTTGCAAAGCTGTAAGTAGGAACGTCATAATTAAGTTTTCTAAAAATTACTCGGGTTCGCTACACAGTCTAAAATTAGAATGGAAATTTCCTTGAATCTGTAATTATTGTAGACGTACTATTTCCGAATCTCCGGCCATTTGTCTCTGATGAAATTGAACGCCAGGAAGTTACCCATGTCGTTTCCAGCTACGGCCGAGATGACAGTTCGACTGTCTTGTTTCCGGATACCGGAATCGGGTTGAATGGACCAAGCCAAGTATCTGAAAATTAATTATTCCACAATTTAACGGAATAGCTTGGAAATATTAGCATTTTCAAAAGTAGCTTCAAAATATCAATTTCAAGGACAAATATTTTTCTAAAAATTATTGTAATTCAAACTACACAGGGTATATAAAATTTGGGAAGTTGACCACAGCGAAACAATCGTTGATTTCTCCTTATCGAAAATTATATGAACTTTATGGCATGTACCTGTTCAAAATCCAACTTTCTCTCGAACAAGACAGAACCGAGAGAATAATGGCTTTCTCCGACGCCACATTAGCTTCCAAATATCTCTGCCAGGCAAAGTCCCATTCGGCTTCTCCTCCATAACGAATTGCATTGCAGTAGATAATTCTCCGTAAATTGGTTGGAATTCTAGAAAAATTCAACGGTAAATTACACGTTAATCGAGACGAGAGAAACGCTAGAATTCTAGCGTTTTCACTCGTCTTTGCAAACTCACGGATTATCTGAATTAGGATCCGTTCGATTCATCCAATCAGCAAACAGGTCCTTAGCCCTTTGCACGCAGTCCTTATGTCCAACGCTGCAGGCGGTCGAGAGAACATTGATTCGATGGTATTTCCGTAATAATGGGTCAGTTTCTGATTCTTCAAAGCCAACGCGTTCGTATTGACGTTCCAGTAAGTCAGCCATGTATTTCTAAAGTTAAAAAAAAATGCCGGGGAATCAAGGTGGTCAATTAAATATGGCAATTATAAAGTGCATACCTTAAAAGCTCCGAATGAAGGTGTTCTCAGCAACATAGTTGAAATGTACTGGAAATTATTCAGAAAAGCTTCCCATGACAAATACTCATCATCGTTTCGTAAGAACTGCGTCACGTTGAAGGCGAGGTCATAAGGGATAATTGAAGCTCGAGCAAGATTCAAGGCGTCATCCAGGAGCTGGGCTCGATTCACGATATGAATTGCGCTGTGGTTCTCGTTCAGTTGATCCGTAATCAGCTTCCAGTTCCTCAAATCGTAATTTACTCGGTAGTAGCCTAAAAAATCAATAAAAAGGTGCTTTTACTCGTAGAAAATTAGATTGTATAATGGTCATGTAAGCGAAACGCACCTGTTTCCTGTACATTGACAATAAGCCAATCACTCTTATTAGCATGGACATCATGGATCAGAGACTTTTGCTTCTTGGACAACCAGAATTCTGGTTTGGTCACAGAAAAGTCGTTATTGAACATTTTCGAGGCGTAGGAGATCGGAACCCACCACGTGTAATTGCTGTATTCGGCTACCATGCTTTCATTTCGGATAAGAGAGAATTTCGTCTGTAAAAACATAATTCAGTGAAATTGAGCCCAGGCTACAAATGACCACAATATATCGATAACAAGTTATCAATCAATTTTCAGCCAACCTGAGTAAACTTCGCCTGTCTAGAAGGATAATTTCGATCCACAAAAATGACTGGAAAGCCCTTCTGCAGTGTCCAAGTGTCCATGATGTCACCGACTTGTACGAATTCCTCTAGTGTCTTATCCAAATGCGCTTGATTTGTGAGGGCTGTCCAGAGGTTCATTTGTTCGGTATTGTTGTATTTCCTGATAATTTTAAACGAACCAAATCAGGGAATTAGGCGTTTTTAAAATTTGGATTCGTGATTAACTTTGATACCCACATACCACATATTTAAGTAATTCGTCAATCCCTTGTTGAAACTGGATTGGGTCAAGAAATGGGTCATCATTCGAATGATCGAAGCTCCTATAAAATATAAAACGATTCGTTAGTGTTTTGCTTTCAAATAGCGGAAAATTTGTCATTGATTTTTACCTTTCGCATAAGAAATGCTATCAAAAATCTCATTAATTTCATCAGGATGATGAACTTGAACTGAAATTGGATGTGAGGAATCCAAGGCATCCAAGCCAAAAACATCATGAACTTCGTCAGTAACGAATTGATCCAGTACTTTCCAATCGGGTTGAACCTGAATGCGAAAAGTAAAAGCAATAATTTTTAAGGCTCCAAGGTTTTTTCAAAAATCTCGTCTTGATATCTAAATCTTTTCATACATGATCCACGCCAATGTATTCAACGTATGAAGCAAAGCCTTCATTGAGCCATAAGTCACTCCACCAGGAGGGTGTCACTAAATTTCCAAACCATTGATGAGCCTGTAGGACGTCGTTACGAAAAAATTATATTTTAAAGGCTACAGTTTGGATTAAAGTCAATTACAAGTTAGATTGTTCTTATAATCGGATATTAAATTTAATCGAAACTTACGATTTCATGAGAAATCACAACTGCTGCACGTTGTTTGCTCGAGTCGGACGATACTTTGGGGTCAAAGAGCATCGCGGTTTCTCTGTAATTAGCATACAAAATGTATTATTTTGGCGATCTAAGCAGCATCAGTTAAATACTGATGCTGATACAGCTAGAATACGTTTGATTGTCATTTTTACCTGTAAGTAATTAACCCCCTGCAAAAATAAATATGAAAATAGATTAATTAAAAATGTATTTAATTGATTCAAAATTAGTTCATAGTTTCCAAAGGTAGAATTCTAAATCTCCTACCAATTTTCCATAGCTCCAGCCCCAAAATCCGGTAATGCAATCATATCCAACTTCGGTAGCGGAAAGTCAACATTGAAATATTCCTCAAAATAAGTCAAAATCTTTGGACCAACTTCACGTGCCAATTCAGCTTGCTCAATAGCATCTGCTCGAGCCCAAACCCGAAACAAGGGTTTGCTATAGCTTCGATTAGATTCCCGGTATTCAAAATCCGTGACTGCAAAAGCGACCAGGTACGTTGACATTGGTACGGACTTGTTGTAGTGGTCCCAGACCCAGCCATCTACGCCTTGCCTGCAAGCATTAAATTTTTAATTCAATACAAATCTTATGTTGTATCATATCATAATCTATCGACATTTATTAATTATTAAGCTAAATTCCCTAATAAAAATTCTATACACGAAAAAATGCAGTCAAGTTTGTCAGGCATTTAACAAAGGTTAACCACAATAATGGTTTTTGTGGGAAAGGACGACACCTTCTGACCTTCAACCTTGTTTGTTGTTATTTCGTAATAATGAGTGAATTTCAAGGTTTAATCATTATGCCTAACCTACAAGCTATAGCAAGAGGTATGTAACAAATGTAAAAGTAAAAGTGGTTTCCGGCGTTCATGTAGCGTAGGTCAATTCAATCTTCAATTAAACATATTAGCTATTGTGTTTTTAATGCGGCGAATCGACTAAAATGAGGCTTATGAATTAAATTTCGATCATACATTAAAATTTGAAAAATTAGGCTCATAATGGAAATTTTTCTAATACATAGAAATCCTAGTAATGGAAACTTTACACTCCTGGTTCCAAAAAATCTAATTAGCATACGTAGGGATCTGCGTTATACGCACGTAAATTCAGGTTTCTATCCGGCGTCGAATTTCTCATCAAATGACTAATAATTTGCACTATTTGTTGCGCAGCATCATTCGATTGAATTCTATGCTTAATTCTCCTTAAACACAAATCCAGTTATTTAATTACTCAAATGAACTGACTTCTGAGTATTTTCAATGTTATTTTACATGTACGTACATAGATGCGATCGTGAATATATTTGTGCTACCTTGTCAGTATAGAAAGTTGTTATTTCAGCTTTACTTAGTTCATCATTGGTAGTAGTGGCTTCGTGCTTCGTATTTTTTCATAATAATTATCTACTATCTACCTACGTCAGCTCAGAGAAGCCCCAATTCAATGTCAACGATTGATTTCTGATTTCTCAAATTGAGTCAATTCTTGAGAAAGGCACGCTGACGGACGATTATATTACAATAACAAA
>VNWX01000314.1:0-24557 GCA_009869905.1 Ceratophysella communis | reverse complement strand
AAATTAGCTAAATTTTAAGCTATCATACGTCAAAATCCGCCCGGCGGTTTCGGAGGAGATAGCCTGGACAGATACACAGAATGATACACACACACACGCACGATTTTATGTAGATAGATGATGGCGAAATGCGTCTTATCTTCACTATGTTTGGACTACTCATCCTAGTAAGCATTCGCGGGTTCTTTGCAGAGCTCCTAATTTACAAACTTTTAAAAGACCGTCTAGCACATGCAAAACAAAAACTTAAAACTGCCATTTTCGAGGCTAAGAATTGCTTAACTCAGCACCCGTTCTTGCCATCAGACTGCTTTTAAAACTGTTTTAGATGTAGTATTAGCAGATTAGCCACTACCGCATTGATCTAAATTAATCTCCAACGCATTAATCTAAATTAATCTCCAATGCCATGATATTGCAAGAAAATATTTTTTTAAAAGAGCATTCAAACTTGCTTGTGTCTCAAATACTTGTTTTTTATTAACCAAATTAAATATTAACTTAATTTCAGTTCACAGGTGTTTGCAAATTTATTAAAACTCACATAGAACTAAAATGTTTGCTTAAACTGCAATAACTAATTTTGCGTTGATGAGACACATCCAACCTTGTGCTTATTTTGGTCACCACATGAATAACCGGTTTGTCCCTCAGTTCCTCCGCAGAAAGTAAAATCAGTAATTTTTGTCACATTTGTACAATACCCTGTGTCTGCCTCAAACACGAAACCCTTTTCCAATTGTTTCTCACAACATTTTTTAGTGATATTTGCAAATCCTTTTATTTTACTCCGATCCTTCTTTTCATCCTTCTCATTTTTTCCACACCAACACTTGTACCCGCTCGCAACTTGAATTAAACTGATTGAACAGTAAACGCAAATTAAGACAACAACCCAAGTCTTCATATCTAGAAAAAAAATCAGTGAATTTTAAAATTTAAAAAATCTAAATTTAAAAGTGTAAGCTTTTATTCAGTAAACAAAATTTGAGTTTCATTATGTTAGATTGTAAGCTAATGACAAGACTTCCTAGACGGACACCAAAATAGTAGAAAAATTTAAATTTTACGTTTTATAGTTTTGTTAATTTAAAGTTTGTAAAACATCACTGGTAAATCAAGGCATTTTTTAAATAAGTAATCAATTGTGCATAACATTTGTTACCTTACCTTTGGAATTTTTACGGTTTTGCCTGCTTTTTGGACCAGCTCAAGCACTTCTTAAAGGCTTATTTGCACCACTGCGCAAACAGATTACTTAGTAACTGTTGTTGCTGTATGGAACTATGGAGCTTATTTGTGTGTAAAACAATATGTAGTGGAAAACAATAAAAATAAATCTGAATGCTGCATAAACTTTTTTAATAAAAACGATAATAAATAGGTTTTAAACAGTCATTTCATTAGGAAAGGATTGTCACTAGTCTTTGTAAAAATATTGTGAGCGCCTAACTAATTGAAATTGTGCACTGTTGTAATTATACCGTTTAAAATATTTACTAAATAACATAAAAATTTCCGAAGAGTGACACGTCAGACAATGAACAGTTAAGGTTATGATTGCAAGCCATTTACGATTTTGTTTGAAAATTATGGTGCAAAATAAATGTAAAACATAGGCTATGGGCTGGGTATTGCTGTTGTATTTTGCAAATAAAAGTACGTTAATTAAATAGGACTTTTGATCCACGGCTCCTGAGAAAGCGTTGTGTTATAGTTATTATCAAACATCATCTTCGATTACTAGAAATAATTTTTGTGTGCGTGAATGTAGCTTTCATTTTCAGGTTTATATAAAATGCGTTGAGACTTGATATTCTATTCACTGCTACTGCTGTCACATCTGAGTGAAATTTATTATTACTTTCGTATAATGTATACAAAATACAAAGCAGTTTTAAGCAATGTTAATATACAAGAAGCCTGCTTGTGTGCACGTGTTAGCAGATTTATAATGTAAAGTTCACTTGCTGAGTTTTGCATACCATATCCCGAATGCTACTTAATAGTGAATTTCTCATGTCCATGTCGGTAAGAAATTCTAATTGTTTTGACATTGCCTGTGTTACTGTGAAGATTTTGTAACTTGACTTCAGAGAGGTCAACGAAATGTATATGAGTAAATAAAAGTGCAAATGAAGAAAGCATTATATCTCGTTCTCATTAGTCGTCAGTCCGGTTACTTCTTTTACCGAGGTTGGTGCGTAGTCCTTTTGTGACAACTTGACATTAATTTACAGAAGCACCTGATACATAAAAATGGATTCCCAAAACCTAGACCTTATTCATGTGAGGGACATTATTGTTTCAGTTAACTTAAATTTAAACAGCAAGAAACCCAAGGAATCCATTCCTTTGATAATTACTGTAAGTCTTAGCAGGGAATTTGGTGAGGCTGGAACTCTGGACGATCTTGGCAAGTCCATCGATTATTCTCAAGTGGCAAAAGTAGTTAGAAATCTAACCGAAGGCAACAAGCAATGGACGTCGTTCGAAGAGTTGGCTCAAGAAATTTGTAGAATTTGCATCTTTGACTTTGGAGCGAAAAAGATTCAGGTTCGTTTAAAACAAGCGAGAGCCTTTTTTAATGTCGCTTCTGCTGGTATTCAAGTTGTTCGAACTGCAGAAGATTTGCTGAATAGTAATTGCGACGCTCAACTAGTTTCTCTGAACGACGACATCCTGTTCATTGAAAAACTCTGCGTTTCGACAATTATCGGTGTGTTAGATTTCGAGCGAGAAGAACCGCAGCAGCTTGAAACTAACTTTGAAATCTATTCCAATCGCAACGGTCAGCCTGGGTCCGATGGCTCAAAACAGCTACAAGACATCGTCGTTGAGTTCTCGGAATACCTGAAAGCATCAAGCTTTGGAACTGTAGAAGCATTGATCAACTCCCTTGCTATTCTGGGTTTGGAAAAATTCAAATTTCTACGCATTAAAGTTCGTATTGATAAACCAAACGCCATTCCATGGGCTGATGCGGCATCGGTAGAAGTTGACCACGATCAAAATTGGCTTCGCAAGATCGATGAAGCTTCACCGCTTTCGGCAAATGACGAAACCATCGTACTTCTCGGAATTGGTTCTGAATCTAGGCTCTCCAATTAAAAATATTAACCTTGCAATGCAACTTTTAAGCCAAAACAAAAAAATTAAAATCACTGATACCAGCTTTTTGTACGAGACCACTCCAATGTACTTCAGCAACGAGCCGAATTACTTGAATGGAGCTATCAAGGTAGGCTTACTACAAGGCGCATGGAAATTAACTAAATTTTAGGCATATCAAAATGCTAAAATATGGGAATTTGAAACGTATTTTGATCTGCAGATCAGTACGATCTTAACCCCAGAGGATCTTCTGAAGGCTGTGAAGCTTATAGAAGCGGAAGTAAAACGAACCGAATCAGTTCAACATACATCCAATGGCCGGTTGATTGATTTGGATATTCTATTTTATGATAATCTAGTGATCGAAGCTGAAGCACTAGTTATTCCACGTCCTGATATTCTGCAGTGTGAATATGTAATGAGACCACTTTGCGAGTAAGCCAGCAAACATGTTTATACCATTATGGCAGTATATTGCAAACGTTTGATTTTCAATAGCCTTGTATCTAAATTCAACAGCATTTCAAAAACCATGCGGCATCCAAAGTCGGGCTTAACACTCGAGCAATTACTCTCAAGGCTTTTGAAATCTGAGAGAAATGAAGGAGGCATTGTCATCGATAAGGTTCTGCCCATGCACCGTGGTAAAACTGATATTCTTTGGAAATGGAATCAAAGGACGCTGATCATGGGGATTTTGAATATATCCGCGGATAGTTTCTCTGATGCTGGACGCCCCGATCTGGACAGCGCCGTTGCTGCCGCAGAGAAAATGTCCAATGAGGGAGCAGATATAATTGGTATCAGTGGAATTCCACGAAAACCCGGAGCCGACGAAGAAGCCAAATCAACCGCAGATGAGATTACAAGTCTTGTTCCGCTTATTAGAGCCCTTAGAGCGAAGAAATTTCTTTTACCGATTTCAGTGAATACAGTTCATGCGGAAGTCGCAGCTGCTGTTGTGGAAGCAGGTGCCGATATCATCAACGACTTCAGCGGTGGTACTCATGACCCTGCCATGTTGTCTACTATAGCTCGCCTGGGTGTACCTTACATTATAACGCATAAGAGAGGAAATGCTGTTACAATGTTAAATAATGAAAATACAGATTACAGTGCAAAAGGTGTTATTGCACAGGTACGGGAAGAATTAGAAAACTCTGTGGCTGCCGGAATTTCTGCTGGTATTTATCGTTGGAATATAATTTTGGATGCGGGTCTCGGGCTAGCAAAACATGTATCGTATAATTGTACGACTATACGTGACCATAAATTATTAACTACGCAAGCTTTAGTAGGATTTCCAACACTATTGGCCCCATCAAGCGAGAATTTTACTGGAACAGTCACTGGAGTTTTCAAGCCAGGGAAGCGGGGATATGGGACAGCAGGGGCTGTAGCTGCCTCTGTAGCTGGTGGAGCAAATATAATCAGAGTTCATGATGTAAAGGAAATGTTGGAAGTGACGAGGGTAGCGGATGCTGTCTGGAAACAAGGAAATACAATTTAAATTCATTGGCTTTAGATAGGGTGAACGAGTTGAGGCTGTGTATCATTGAGCGTAAAAAATAGGTATTTGTACGGAACGTCTGCTTATCTAATATATAATATAAGCTCAAAAGCACAGACTTATTTTCCGCCTATTCAACTGCAGTTTTTACTAAATAGTATTTAAAATTCAATTTTCTTCTGATTGCAGTAAAATTCCGGGTTTCGTTAAAACGGGTCATGTGCTGTGTTGCACTGCCGTCTGTTTAATTAGATTATAGTTGTTAAAGAATTGGCATAAACGGAAACATACCTATGGTTCAATTTTAATGTTGTAATGTACCTAGCTGCTCTTGTGTTGTAAAAAATAATTCGGAAATGTAAATATGCATTCTTTTTATGTGTTCAACTGCTAATGCCAAAAACAAATAAAATCTATAAAATAATGCGACTTGTCTGTAAAAAACAAAGGCAATTGACCTAGAACTAAAATAAAAATAGCTGTGAACGAACTTCAGACGCGTTTTTTATCCGTACAGACCAGGGTATATGAAGATAAAGTACTGTATATACAAGAATGAAGTTAGTGCGTGATCGGGTTTGGTTTGGAGGTCAACTTGTATACTCAACTATTTTACTGTAGTTCAGATCTTGAGAGTTGAGTATTCAATGACAAGCATATGCATATACAAGCATAAACCAGAGATCAGTCCACGTGCACTCCGTGTAAATTGTGTGGAAAAGTTTATTAAATTGTGCATGGAAGCAGCAAAATGGATATAATTCAGCTCAAGAATATAATTGTTTCGAGTTATTTGAATTTAAATCCGACTAAACCAGTGGAGTCAATTCCAATTAAAATAAATTTGAGCTTATTCACTGAGTTTAACGAGGCTGCAAGTGCCGATAATTTGGACCATTCAATTGACTACGCTAAAGTTGCCAGTGAAATTCGAAGTATTGCAGAAGACAGGCAGCGTTGGAGTTCATTTGAGCAGCTGGCGCAGGAAATCTGCAGAATTTGTTTAACAAAATTTGGTGCACAGAAAGCCAATGTCCGCATAGAACAAACCAAGGCATTTTTCAATGTTGCCGCAGCGGGAATTGAAATTACGAGAAATTCCAGTGACTTGCCGGAAAATCATGATTCGCGGCTTGTGACTTTAGCAGATGACAAATTGTTTATTAACAAATTGACCATTTCTACGATTATCGGTGTGGAAGGTTTCGAGCGAGATGCTATTCAGCAGCTGGAAACAAGTTTTGAAATTTATCCCACTCTTGAAACTGAATTTCAATCTTCAGCTCAGTTGCATACAATTATCCACGAATTTTCAGAGTATATTAAATCATCAAATTACAAAACAGTTGAAGCCTTCATAAACTCGCTTGCAGTGCTTGGTCTGGAAAAATTTAAATTTCGAAGAATTAAAATTCGAGTGGACAAACCCAATGCAATTCCATGGGCAGATGCTGCATCAGTAGAAGTTGACCATGATCAAGCATGGCTTCAAAATGCACATGATGCATCTCTTAATGCAATAAGTGACACCGAAATCGGAAGTGGTGAACATTTTGTACTGATTGGAATCGGGTCGAACATGGGTTGCCGAATGAAAAATTTCGATGATGCCATGACAAAGCTAAGCAATAATGGGAACTGCACGATTTTGGATACCAGCTTCCTGTATGAAACCACAGCAAAATATTACACTGATCAACCAAATTTTTCTGAATGCAGTGTTCAAGGTAAGCTATTGTAGCCTAGGAAATTTTTTATTATGTTTACCGCTACGTAGGTAATTGGGCTTTAAGTTTTGTGTAACAAATTAATTTCAGATTTTTTATTTGTTCATTCAATTTTAGATTCGTACAACGCTGCCTCCGCGAGATCTCCTGAACACATTAAAATGCATTGAAGCGGAGCTTGGACGAACAGAAAGCTTCCGAAACTCACCTCGGCTAATTGATCTGGATATTTTGTTCTATGACAACTTCATTCTGGAGACACAAGATTTAATCATACCACATCCCGGAGTCCTTGAGAGAGAATTCGTCCTGAGACCACTTTGCGAGTATGTAAACACCTTTCCCAGTCTTAAATAATTAAAATAATAAGTTCTCAAAATGAGATTTAAAATGACCATTTTCAGCATTGCAAAACACTGGCGACATCCGAAATTGGGCAAGACTTGTGACGAAATGTTGACTGATTTACTGAAAACATCAAAGCCGGACGACGGCGGTTTCGTTTTCGGCAAGGCTTTACCGATGTACCGATCATGCGAAGCTCACTGGAGTTGGAACGATAAGACGATGGTCATGGGCATACTAAATATGTCCACGGATAGTTTCTCAGATGCCGGATACCCGGATGTTAATGAGGCTGTTGTGGCTGCTGAGCAAATGGCTCGTGATGGAGCAGACGTTATTGATGTCGGGGGTATGACACGGAAACCCGGAGCTGATGAAGAAGCTATGTCACCTGCAGAAGAAATCGCAAGGATTGTGCCACTCATTCGAGCACTTCGAGCTAAGGGATTCGCCTTACCAATCTCAGTGGACACTGTTCGAGCTGAAGTGGCTAGAGCTGTCGTGGAAGCCGGGGCAGGCATCATCAATGATGTGAGCGGTGGGATGCGTGATCCAGCCATGTTATCAACAGTAGCCAGTCTCGGCGTGCCCTACATCATTATGCATATGCGTGGTACTTCAGCCACAATGACAAATGAAGAAAACACCAATTACGGCAATGCGGGTGTGATTGCAGATATTCGTGAGAAGCTGGGCAATGCTGTCGAGGCGGGAATAGCTGCGGGTATTTACCGTTGGAATTTCATTTTGGATGCCGGACTAGGCTTTTCTAAACTTCTACCAGACAGCTTTGCAACCATCTCGAGATCACAAATTAATTACCAAGGACGATGGACCACTTCGAGGATTTCCAACTCTACTAGGCCCTTCTAGAAAACGATTCATAGGCACTGTTACGGGGGTTTCCGAGCCAGCAAAACGGGGTTATGGAACCGCAGCAGCCGTGGCTGCTTGTGTCGCTGGTGGAGCAAATATTGTCAGAGTTCATGATGTCAAAGAAATGGTGGAAGTGACACGAGTGGCGGATCATGTATGGAAACGGGGCAACTCAATGTAAAGGTTTTTAAAAGTATCGTACAAATTTATGGTAGCGTTAAAGTATAACATAACTTACCACATAAATTATAATTACGTAAATATGGCATTTATGCTGTAATTTTAAGCTATGGCTTGAGTTTGAAGGAAACCTAGATCTATCTAGAAGATATTGAATAAATTTTCTAAACACAATGCTTCATTTGAAATTACGATTACAATAACGGGCTGTTTTACTTAAAATAGTGAATACATTCTCCTGTTCCTGCACAAAAATGACGCGGATTTGATTACATACGTTTTACCTATTCGACACATGAAAGAAAGGATAATCAATAAATAGTTTTGAGTTTCCGTAAAAGTTCTCATACCAAATAATATAATAAATAATACAGAAGACGATAGTATTTAATGCAGATTCTTTTATATAAAATCCGGTTTTGATTTCAAGCCTGAATCTCATTTTTAATGTGTACCTTTGACAAACGTTGTACATATTAATTAAGTTGCTATATATTTAAGATTGCAGAGAAACGGTAAGGCTATACGTTCAATTTTAATTGAGCATCGTAGCTTGAATGAAACTTGATCTTCGATATAGAAAAATGTAAACCAGAAATACATCTTTAAACCAGACATTATGGGCATGGTTATCACTGCAAAAGTGTGTCACACATCAGCTTCTCGTTTGGAAATGTCACGTAGAACTACTTTAAATTCGATACAGTTGCATTAACTCAAATGTTGACTGTGGCCCTGTGGCCGGTCGACACTGAAGTGTTGATTTTCACCGAGGTAGGCCTGGTCAGCATTGTGCAGTTTTCTAGCCATCACAGTATTAGAAATCGAGAGTTAATTATTTCAATGCATAAGTTCAGATTTGGTACATTTTGGATATATTTACTTTGTGTCAACAGAATAACGCCGAACGGTAAGTTTTACTATAAAAATAGAGATACCTACGTATTTCGAATATGAATTTCAGCATCAATTCATTTCAAACTTGGATTTTTATATTTTAGCTATGGAAATCAACACACCCAGACTACTGAGCGTTTTTGAACCGCTCAAAAAATACAGTGCGGAAGTGGTTGACTCTTTAAAAGATCAATGGACTCAATATTCACAATTCAGTACAAATCTTCAAAAAATCATGGAACATGCTCGTCTCAACCCACAAGAAGTACTGGACGAGTTAAAAGTTAACGGCACCATTGCGGGTGATTGCTATATTCCACAAATATGTGGACAAAACACTCAACTCCTAGAAAACAGACAGGGTTTGGACAGCGATGAAGATTTTGAAAATTCCAGCAAAGAAGACAGAGAACCAAGGCAAGACCTCCCAACGCCTGCTAATATTTCACCAATTATTGCTGTCACGGGTTTCCTGGCTGTATTTCCTTTCCTTATTGCCAATCTCGCCATGGCCATTACTACGTTTGGTATAAGCGTTTCCAGCCTGGCGGACGCAGGCCGGCTTGAAGACATGCATCAAACTCAGCTCAATAATTTAGCTACTTTTAGTGGCATTCCAGCTGCCCTTGTTAATCCGGCACCCGGTGACGACGGTGATGGTGCCGCTGCAGCTACTCGCAATGACATTTCAGGCGAAGACAAAGTTGAAGTTCAAAATCAAAACCCAATGCGAATGGGTGAGCTAGAAGTGCCCTATGGAATCATTCACAAAACGAGGCAAGACCTAGTCCAATTTATGCATCAGCTAAATTCAATGTCAACTTTATCCAAGATCATCGCCGGATTGGCGATCGCTGGAGTATGGGTCGGATTTACTTTAGGACTTAACGTTTTCGGATTGCCAGCTCTCATTCTAAGCTTCCTATTCTTGGCACTTCCACTACTATCCACTGGATCCGTTATTCGGCAGTTTAATTTGGGTTACAAGCCGAAACACGAATTCAAAAGAAAATTTAAAAGAGACTTAGACATAAGAATATCAGATTCTATGCAAAATGTGGCAAATGCTTTAGAATTTAAATATTAAAGCGTGGGTTCAGGAAATTACAAACTAGTCATTATGTATAACAAAAAAATAGTATTGTGTTCTGTACTTTAATAAATTGTATTGTAAATTATTTCTTATATATTTATTTTCACGGGACTGTGAAGCAAACGGGCGTATTTTTTATTTTCTGGTCACCGTGTTTTTAAATAAGTACTTATTTCTATTAATACTACACTTTTACATTAAATTATAAATAGACGCTGCAAGTAGTCATATATCTACTTGGATTTGTGCAACATAAACATTTAGAATAATAAAATAACACACTTATTCTATTCTCGGACACCTCGTACTGCAGTTTAAATATTATTAGTATAGTATACTAAAAAATGTACATATAGCTTAATCAGTCAAAAATTGTTAGCTTCTAGGATACACCTGAAGACTTCGATAGTTAATTCTACTCTGATCCGCAATAATGCGAGTCCACAAAATAGCACCAATAAAAATAGTTGAAATTACTAGTGCGGGTCCTGGACGAATTTCAAAAGCATAACCGACAGCAAGGGCAATACCCAAGATCCGTATTAAATTACCAAGTGTAACTTTTGATAGCATTATATCTAATGCTGAATCCTCGACTGCATAATTATAATCATAATCATTCTTAGCAACTCCGAGTTTCTGCCAAAGTTCTTGTGATTCTTGGGAAATATCTTCGTCTGATTCAGCAGTCGAATTTCGAAGGCGACCATGCTTCTTTTCAAGCTTTTCTGTTCGTCCACCCAAGCCGGTAAATGAGTTGATGTTGTCCAGCACAGTTTGGGCTTGATCCAAATTAGCTGTCAGTGTTCCACGATTCACACTGGCGAGTGATAAATTGGTGATAACAAAAGCGAATAGGACATAAACAATCGGTGCAATGCTAAAAGGAAGCAGAGCTGTAAAAGGTGCAATGGCTGCAAGGGGATCAACTGGAGCCGGAACTGGGGCTTGGCGAAGGCGATGATTATTTGAAACTGCATCTGTCTTCGTTTTCTTGTTTTGCTTCTTATTTTTTGATTTATTAGCTGTCTTTTTAAATGCAGATTTTAGGCCAGTGGTATGTTTATCATTTAAACTTGATATTCGTTTGCTCAAGAACTTGCTGGACAGATGATTAAAATCCGATGAAATAGTTGAGTTAAATAACGCGTATTTCGCTTGAATGGCTGTAATTTAAATAAAGTATTTTTGATGCTGAGCCAATTGTCCTGTGCCAGTTTAGGGTTAAAACGCATGGGTCAAAATTATATTTTTAGAGATTAGAAATACGCTTACCAGGTTGCCTTTGACTAGATTTAGATGTAGTTGCCGAGCTCAGTGCGAGAAATTGCACAAAAACAAATACTAGCAAAATTGAATTAAGGGTTTTGACTCTACTAAACGGTATATATTTCCAGCGTACCATCTTTTGATCGGTGGATATGATCTTATGTTAGTAATTAACTTTGTAAATTAATAGTGTTAATGAACGTCAAGTACGCGTTCAATTTTGCTCAGAATTCGGACACTCGGCTTAACCGCTACTGCTGACAATGACTATTACGACTTGCATTTGTCATAAAACTGGTTTGGTTTCATTAAGTAAAGTAGGCATACCTATTATAGGGAATTCTTCTTATACCTGTATTATCAAACAAAAACGAGTTTATTTGTCTTTGGCATTTGTCGCATAGACCTAGTTAAAATTCTGTGCATCCTCATAGTCATAGTCAGCATTAAGAGGCATATGCAAATAATGTAGAGAATTTAACAGGAATAAATTTGAATTCAATGGGCCCTTATTGCTAAATAACCTAACATAAACAGAGAGATTTAATTGCTGACCACGCACAATCTCATAGTTAATTAAAATATTCTGAAGGCTCTGCGTGTTTGGGAAATCCGAAAACCCGGAGTATTTTGTGTGCTTTATGTAGTTTTCGTATTTGGGCATAGGGAGTTTGCGCATAAGAACTTTCCAAATAAGTATTACCCTATTTAACTATAGACTGACTATTGACTATATATAAATGATTTAGGTTTCTTTTTTATTAGCCGAACCATTTATAATAACAAACTTAAATACGCTTCCCCGAATTCTGGTGGCACGTTTCCAAATAAATATTCTTGCGAGTAAAATCTCGAGTCGAAAGCAGGCTAGACATTAACATACAGTAAAAGAATAGATCGGAACGGGAACGGGAACCGGGTAGAAATAAAGTCTGCATTTGGTTTTAAGTTTTAACATATTATTTTTGACGTCTACGAGCGCCTGCAGGCAGAACCCCGCTGCGTCTACTTTACTAAAGGTAAATCGTTTTCTAAGCCTAAGGCTGGCCAATACCTTGTACGCTTTATCATTTTTCAAGCATTCGATTGCAATTCGTTTTTATTGATTGTTATCAGTAAAACAAAAATACCGAAGCATGGCATGCGGGAACCTTCGCTTCGTGTGCATTTTCATACTACTGATAATAATTAAAATCGATTCATCTGATTGCACTGTAAGTCCTACCTAGTATTCAGACTCTTAGAATTTATTTATATAGTGATACCAACCTAACCTAACCTACGTACTATAAATTATAGATTAAAATCGAAATGGAAAATCGTACAATAACCTGGGAAGGTAAAGCCTCAATTTTAATTAATTCTACATCAGACCGCTGTCAGGTAATGTATGAATTTAGAATTACCTATGAAAATTCCAGGTTGCTTGTTTAAAAAAATCTCGGTCGCCAAAACAGACAACATGGATTGTATTGATTGTGCAATGACTGGAACTAGATTAGCCAGATTTAAGCTGGGGGCACGTAAGTCCAAATTTCAAATACAAAATCGTCATTTCAAAAAAATAGTCTGCATATTTATATTTATACGTTTTGATTTGAATAAATTTTAGTCGAACAGAACTATATCAATTGTACAACGCCTTGTCTCAAACCTACAATTTGCACAGAGTACAAATATAATCTAGGTAATATGAATTAACTTGAAACTATGAATTTTTCAGTTGTTAGTCAAAATTTATGCGCTTAAATATTTAAAATATCTGGTACTGTTTTAAGGTGGTCAGTGGCGATCTGAGTGTTATCAGTGCGAAAATGGCGAAAAAGAAGGAGGTAACAAGTAAATTCAATGCGCTACTCCTTTTTATGCTGTTCTTAGGGGAAATAACTCATACTTTAATTATTAACACAAATTTTCAGATATTAAATTCCGTTTTGTACGAAGCTACAAGATCTGCTCTGAAGAATGTAAAAATTGTGCACAGAAAGCTGATTTGAATACCGCAAACCATTGTGCATTTTCCTGTCAGGGTAATCCGACATTTTGCTATCCAAACGAAATGTTCTTCGGCCATCCCAAGTGTTATCATTCAACGAAGATGTATGGTATGAAAAACATCCAGATATTCTATCGTATGCTGGCGCCCATTTTCTGAATTAAATAAAATATGATATTCGAACTAGGCTGCGACTTTGCTAGAGTTGAGCCAACCGAAATAACGGAGTTGTGTACTGACTGTGCGCTCAGCGTTGAATTTCAGGATTCCCAGTATTGTACTGGTGCATGTGATGGTGTACCCCATTATCATGTCAAGGAAAATGGAGAAGATAAAATTATGCAGTGTCAGTTGGGATTTTACCGTAAGCTAACAACAATTAAACTCGAACATATTAAATATTTTAGAATAAATCAAATATAATAAAATATTCTAAATTCTGACTTTTTTTTAGATGAACTGTTTGAGCACGAGATCCCACCAAACATTGCTTATTTCATAAAAATGGAAACTCCAATGCTTCTTAAATCCCGAGCAATCATATTTCCTAAGTACATTTTGAACAGGAACACTCGTTAAACGATGCATGCTTGTTCTGCAGACATTTCATTCCCAAATTACACAATTATATACTTAGGGATATGACGAGTTATTGTAATCTGCATTTATAATTGCTGTTGGAATAAAAAGTTTGCATTATGGTTCGGTTGATTCTAAGAAAACAAACAAAAACAACCCAGGGTGTTCTGCACGTGCGTGTTTATGGATAAATTTTTATACGCCCAAAATTTAATGCAACGCTTGAATTATGCTAATTGCAGTTGAGCGAGTGCCAAAATCTTGTTATTGTTACAATCCAGCGTCTATTAACATCTATGTGAAATCAAGAATATTTGATTTACTGTATAAAGCTTAGGCGTATTAAGACCAACATCGGTTGTGTTGCTGCTTTACTTTGATAGCATTTAAACAATAAATATCTGAGCTCACAGATTGCATGTAAAAAGAATAAGGCATTTAGTATACGCTTATAGAATTAATATTAGTATAATTCGAAGTAAACATGAGTTCAACTACTGACTGGCGTTTGGTGCTGGTCAGCCTATTTGGGATTGCCTGCCTTGGAACTTGTTTGGTAAGAAGAATTCATTGGACAGAGCGGCAATTACAGTGTATTTATGTACATGCACTTAAATACATTGTATTTTTAACAGACGAGACTAATTTTTTAAGTTGTCGATTCTAAATACAGGTTCGAATTGAACTTGCGAACGAAGTAGTGGAATGGGATGGTATGTTACCCGATACCAATATTATTGAACAAGACAGCATGTTAGTGTGCCTTATTCAAATTTATGTTCCGAATATAATTTTTGTTCTAGAGTGCATTTTACGCAAAGTCGTGATTGAGCCGAATTCCGAGGATCCGTGTTATAAATGCTCCATGGACCCTGAGTTAGGGACTGAGGTTAATAAAACAGGTATGACGCTTGCTAAGTTGTAAGTTGTCGTGTGATTGAGCTCAAATTGTGTTTTTGAAATCTTATATGGACACTTTAAATATTTTTCTAAAGCAAATCAACTGTTGAATTTCTTTTAGGCTGGAATCAGAAATACATAAATTGTTCCGATCATTGCGACCATGTTACGGTGTGTACAGAGAGTCATTACTACACAAGTAAGTAAATGGAAACTTAAATTAACATTAGGCATTTAAAGCCTTGGCTTGGCCATTACAAAATCTTTTGGCTTTAAAATTCTGCAGTTATTAAAACCGATCCGGTGATGATTCCAGTTTGCTATCAGTGTGAAAACAGAAAAACTGAAGGTAAATTGCAACTTTATCGGCATTTTAACTTTTAACGTATGAACTTCGGAAAAATGTGCAAATATTAAATAGCATTAGTTTGAGTATTAAATTTGTTTCATGTATCCCAGCTGTGCATTTCCTGGCACTTGGAGCGGACAAAATCTGTTCACCGACATGTTTGGACTGTGCTTACATTCACGACATCATGACTGCAACGGAATGCAGTAGGAAATGTCAAGGTCTACCGACATTTTGCTACCCAACTGAATTTGAATTCAAACATCGAAAGTGTTATGTAGCCACGCATTGGTATGGTAAGGGATTCTCTAAGATTTCGAATAAATTTTAATTTTTGTGTATTTCAGACTTATATTGTGAAATCTTGTTTCTAGGCTGCAAATTCGAACCTCCGGTAAATGGTACTGTTCTGACACAGAAATGCAAAGAATGCGCTGCACAAGCAGATGATGAGATTTTAGCTCAGGAATGCTCCGTTGATTGCGATGGTTTGCCAACCTACCGGCGCCCAGGCACTACAACTGCAAAGACAGTCAATGGAAGCGATGACTCAGCTATTCTTCAGTGTGTGGAAAGACCAGTGGGTAAGTTAGATTCAGGATTGCCGTTGACTGACTTTTGAATGTAAATTGGATAATTTGCAAGATGTTTTCCTGTTTTAGCCGTTCCTGGAGAGTTCTTTTACTATGATATGCCATCGCATCTTGCACGCTACATGCATGTTTCCAATCCAGGAAATGTATACCCTGTTGCTGCTCTTGGAATCGGCCAGACTTGGTTCAGTGGAAATATTGGAAGTAAGTAAGCTTTATTTGGAATTTTTACTACCAGTAAGGCCAATATTAACAAGCAATTTAATTTATTATACAGAGTTCATTTTTCGAAAATTCAACATGTCTCTGATGACGTGGCCAAGACCGGCAGGAATGGAACTAATCAAATACTAAATGCAGCTGCGCATTCCTAATCAAATACTAAATCCAGCATTTAAGCTTATTCCGTAGAAAATGCATTTAAGCTTAGTTTTGCTTTTGATTCCAATTGCATCTACCAATATTTACGTAGTTTCCATTCTCATAAGCACTTATTTGGATATTTCACGAGTACACATGTGCAATAGTTCAAGTTTAAATTGTTTTTTTCATTTAAAGGAATAATTACCTTGTATTTACGATCATATTATTTTCAAAGGTATTTTTGACATAATTTCAATTTAGCTCAAATGACTAATTTGGAATAAAATGAGCACATTGTTGATTTTGAAAGTGTCAGAATACTGTCTAAGTTATTTAATTAGTCATCGCCTTTTATTTTTGACATGTATTTGCTGAAGTACGGTTTTACTTAGTCATCGTTATTAACCAGGTTTTAATGTTGATTTCGGTAATGCCCTAAAATGACTCACAATCATGGGAGACATGTGCACGCAAGTCCTTATAGGGTTTAATTGTCAATGCTTAAACCTGTAATTGTAATATAGTAGGTAATTATAGAACTACGGTGAAAACGATCCGATGACATCGCTAAAAATATTGCCTTGCTACCGCAACCGCAACGGAAATGCGTGCTATGTATCGCACACGTAATCTAAAACCTTGTTCCGGATTCAATATAAATAGGGTCTACTTAGGCGTTATTTTAACATTAAATATTCTGATTGCACACGCGGATTAACTCACAATCATAAATCATATTTAAAAATTCCGATTTTAAATATTTCAAAATGTGTAACGATAACTTTTCAACTTCAAACCCGATTGACAAGGAAGTTGACCCTGTTCAGCTCACAAATTTCTCCAGACGAAGATTCACGCTTCCATTTGTTACAGCCGACGAAACACATGGAGATCTGGTGACCCAAGTGATCCGACCATTCCAAGTCTACGATTACGTTCTAAGCGATGAAGAGCTGGAGAACGAGAGACCGTTCATGCATGGACGTGTTCAAATTCCACCAGAGATCCTGGTCACCCGACCAATCTACCCAGTTCGCACTCGTGAGATTTTAAGTGATGAGGAAATCGAAAACGAAAGACCATTTATGTCCGGACGAAAGAAAGTTCCAAAAGATGTTGTTGCCGCTCGTGGTCAGCGTCATCTCCATGATGTCCTAAGTGACGAGGAATACGAGAATGAACATCCTTTTGTGCATGGTCGAAATCGGATTTCTAAGGAAGTAGTACATAATCGCCGTTTCCTGATGATTACACCAGCATTGAGCGACGTGGAGTTAGAAAATGAGCGACCTTTCATGCATGGAAGAAAATGTGTTAATCCGGAATTAGAGGGGCGGCGACATCAACGACGAATCATCGATTTTTTCAGTGATGGTGAGCTGGAGAATTTGGAAGAAATTACGGTCACAAAGAAAATCGTGAGAAAACGAAGGTCCCAGCGAAATAAAGGTAATAATTGCTAAAAAATATTGCAAGTTATAATTATTTTGCAATGCAGCTCATTAGTATGATAATTATATATTTTACTTCTATATTTAGAATTAGCCGAAAAGAAACGCTTCAAAACACCATGCCAAAAGTTCAATGAATTTCGCAAAGAATCATTGGTTCCAGGTACGTCAGTATACAAATAACGAAATTAATATTTGCATAACATAATGACTCATAATTATTTACGTATTTCTATATAGCCGTGAAATCAGTTCAGAAGTTCTTCAGGACAACCACAAATGCGGCAAAAGAGAATGTTGCGGTGGCTAAGGACGTGATTCAGTCTGACGAATTTAAGGAAATTACAGCTAAATTAGTCAAGAAACCCAAGCCAAGTTATGACACCAAAGAGCACCGCAAAAATTCTGACTGCGTGGCCAAACTGCTAAAAGCAAAAAATGAAACTGCTTCGCTGTTCAACGAAAAAAGAGCTTCAAGGGCGAGAACAAAGAGTAATGAACCTACTGAGGAATAAATTTTATCAATTCTGTATGCTACAATCATTTGTTATTTAATAAAATAATATAATTAGTAAGCATGATATTTTAATGGGAAAAACCATAAGTTAACCTCTGCAGCCTTGCGGGTAATCACCGGGACGAACTTTGAATTCAATATGTTTCAGAGAATAAAAGAGTGTATTTTTAAAGTCATGCCAAAAAATTCCGTTCTCGCCTTGTGTGCTTTGTGCCGCTAGCTTGTACAGTCCGTTAGGATTTACCTTAAAAAAATTAAGCGTCGATTTAACATAATATAGGATATAATATAATTTAAGTTTGGCTTACATGGGATCTTTCATTAAACCACCATCCGCCATTGTAATTTCTGGCACAATTATCCCCACTCAAATCATTATCCCTGTCCTTTGTTGAAAATGCCATTCCACTACTGTTGTACGAACTGTACGCCGTTACCAAAGAGTCGCCTGCGTTAAGGATATTTTTTTAAATTATCCAAATGTATGCTTAATTTAATGTTGAAAGCTTACCCACAGAACCGGAATATCCCGACACCGTCATACGATATAAATCCGAGGAACCGTGAACCTTGAACCAATCATACTGTGCAAATTTGGATTCATTGTCCCAATCCGTCATTTCTACACGCAGGGATTGCTTTCTGTTGTCTGTAAGTGCGGCTATGTGTGGAAGACCTAGGTAAGTACATGAAAAATATTTTTAAAAAAGTTCACTCTTTTGGGTAACCGGTTTAATATCTGCATTCTAGGTATACCGAGCCAAAATGAGTAACTTTGGTTGCCAAATCCAGATTCATATGCATTCCAATCTTGATCAAAGTCCACTATTTGACCCATATCTTCCTCTCGCCGTTGGAATACTGTCCAGCCGCCACCGTCGGTATCAAAGTCGCAGTATGCCTGTCATAATATTATATTACTGAATGCGATTTGAAACTTGAGAACAACTTCGAATACAACGTTACCTTACCTTCACTTTCTTACTCAAATCATTCCGATAAGGATAAATGGCAAATATCCCACTTTTAACGTATCCAGAACGCTGAACTGAGCAGCAGTCTTTAGATCTCTAAATAGAAAAATAATCCAGGGTGGGAAAAATTAGCTAATATTAAATACATCGTATTTGTAATTGTAAAATTATAAACATCAACATCTCAACTTACTACAACATTTTGCAAAACTGTGTTTTGAATGTTAAAGGTGTCTTGAATTTCATTTAATTCTTCTATCACAGTGGACAACTACAATGCATTCGAAAATGTATGGTATTTACGATTATTTAAAATCATTATTTCCAATTTTCTATAATTTCAAAACTATTCAATTAGTATATTTCATTTTGTATAATTAACCTTTGGCTCCACTCCCTCAATATTACTTTTGATTACGTCAAAATTACCAAAGACAGATGAGTTCATTTGATCAAATTTGTCGAAATTTCTGTCCAACTTTTCTGCGGCAAAAGTAGTGGTATTTTCAAGCAATTTAATTTGAGCGGTTTGATTATCGATATTAGATGCAAGCAGGGTTATTTCATCCAGTGTTTGATTTAAGCTTTTTTGTTGAAAGTCTTGGGAAGCCCTTGCTGTGTCCAGTTGCTCTAGAATTGTCCCAGTCTGTCTCGAGGATTCAAGTTCAGTGTCATTCTTGTAGAAAAGTCAAAACAAAATTTATAGTAATTTACTAATAGAATTCAGCGATATTGCAATTCTGCAAATAATGTCAACTTAAATATGTCTCCGTATTTTATAGATAGTGTAAATTTACTACTCTAATCTTACCATTTTCGAAATCATCAAATTCAAAGCTTGTTGGAGATTCTCAATATTTATCTTGTTAGCCGAATCCTAGTTTTAAAAAAAGTACTGAATATTGAGAGCAAAATATTATACGCCAAATATAACTTTGTAATCACAAATCACAAACTCTTTCTTCAATGAGGTCCATAATCTCGCTTTTTAATTTCGCCAATCCCTGTTCTTTCATTTCATCTGTGGCAATTTGCTGTAATTTAAATTTAGAGCATAGCTTATTATGTAAAACTGTTAATACACGATTTCTCAGACCAGTTGTTTCAAATAACTTGCGTGCTATGCGTATTCATGAAGAAAGAATATATACAAAACACATCTACCATTTTAACTACGCTCTCCTTTACAGCTGCCATTTCGGATTTTACGAGTTCAATTTCATTCATTCGTTCGACATTCTGCGAGGGATTTTAATCATTTTACAGTATTTTCAAAGCGACAAACTAGTAATTTACTTCCATATCCTTGGGCTTACCAACATATCTGTGTAGTTGTTTACTTGTAATCGAATTGAGTCCATGCCGCTATTTATTCCCGTGAGCTAGCAATGCAGAGAATTACAAAAAAAAACATGTAATTAATAAATTATGTGAACATATTTTGCCCGCTATTTCTTTCCTGAAAATTAAAACCTTACCTGTGTTATTACATTTCGGACCAAACGTTCGTAATTCATATCATTTTGAAGTGCTTTAAAATGCTGATGTCTTTCGCTGTCATCGTTGGGCTGCTTTCCCTGTAAAATGTTTTAGTTATATTGGACATGCCCAATAAAATATTGTAGGTAAGATATTCTCTCACCCTAATTACTGAATGTAAAATTACCTGTTCTTGCAATACTGTGTCTCGTACGGAACTGATTTGTCGCTTCATTTCAGATCCCTTAAGATGCATGAACCAATACAAATATTATTGACATGAACTTTTAGTGATAAATTATTAGCCTATTGAAGAAACTTCAGACCAATTCTTAGTAAATAGTTGACTCACTTGATGTCGCAAATCTAATCTTACAGATGCTAAAGCATATTGCACGCCTCGCAACTGGAATGATTTATGAAAATTTAAGTATTCTTATTGAACAGAACAAAAACCTGCAGGTTTATAGTGAAAGATGCATTACTTGTGAAATCAGTTCATGAATTGGATTTCTGTTCTCGGCGTTGTTCCATGATGAAATGCTGCTAAAATAAAAGAATTCTAGGTTTAAATTTATTTTTGCAGCAATGCATAGTGTAATGCACGGCTATAGATTATTAGTTACATACGTCAGTTTAAAATATTCAAATTAGAACTTGCCTATCTGGTTCAGTTTGAACAGATTCAGTGACTTTCCCGTAAATCAAAACAATCGCAACAGCGCTGCAGAACACAAGACGTGCACACAAGAGCCTAAACATATCTTATTGAGTAATTTTACTGTTTAAAACACGATTTTAAACCAATAAATGAATAATTTTATGCCAATCACAGGATGCTTTGCTAGTATAATAGTAACTAAATTCAATTTCCTTGAGCATTTTTGTCACGAAACCAACTATACTTTACATTTTATATTAATCATAATCATTGACACCATATGCATATTCGCTGCCTAAATTCCGTGAAATTTGATATCTTGTAATTTCAGCAAAACGCAGACAAATTATAGTATATTTCCGAGAATTTAGATGATCATGAATCAACATGAATTTTGTGCTTACACATTTAAGATTAGTGACATATTCAGTGTAAATAGGCTAAGAAAAAAGCGCAGCTGGCAGGTCATCCAAACATATAGCCTAATTTTAGTATAGTACGTTATAATATACATTGGTACGCATACCATAACACGGTCTATATAATAAATTTACTAGTATTGTGATATCAATAGCGTAGTCGCAGAAGTTAGCATATTTGTACATACTTATCACCTGTTTATTAAACACCACAAGATAGCTATGACTTACAGTCGGTCTAGTTAAAATTAGGCATTAGAAAATTTAGATCCCTAATTAAAAAGTTATAATCCAGATTGAACAAAGGGGACCTTGTGCTTTGTTTAATTGTTTTGTTGAAAAAATTCTGCAATTGTCAATATCTTCATTTAAATTTGAATGCTGATGGAAATGGAACACTTTTCATGCCAAAGTTAAATGTAACTGACAGTTTTAGTAGGTAGTCAGAATTCGTTTGACGTTGGGTTGCTAAATGACGCTAATTAATTTTAAAACCTGACGACGAGACGCCACAAAAAATTATGCTTGTAAATTAAGTAAAGCCATAAAAATAAAGCTTATCCATGGAATCAACATTTTGAAGAGTAATATTTTAAGTTAGTCTGCAGTAACTTCTTTAGAAAGTCGTCGGATATGCAATATGGTATTAATCAGCAATGATTAATTGCTGCGCTAGATAACCCTTTTTTTTTAGTAATCATAAAATATAAACATTTTATTCATTCTTCCACACCAAAAATATTTCAATACATATGCATTTCATACCAACTACCTACAATAGAATATTTCGTTGAATTTACTAGAAGAAGGAATGGTTGCGAAAATGCGATGGTTGCGAATAACCCTTTTTATTTTTAAGGTAGACAGCTAGTTTATTATGTACTTAGAAAAAGAAATGAACATGGGACTGCTGAATAATTTTTGCGTTCACTGTTTCCAGGGCCTAATGATGCTACCTACCATTATTCACAATACTCACATATTTCATGTCAATGTTACCAAGGGTTGTTAAGCTTCTTTTCTTGTTCTGTGTAATCAGGAGAGTTTTAAAAGTAAAGACGCGCCCTAAATGCAACCCGGCACAGAACTGGCAATGACAACATCCAGTACCAAATGCCGGTTATCCGTAAGGTGGTTGAGGAAACCTGCGTCCGCTACCGGTGCATTCACGAGCAAAACTACAATGGAACGGCCTGTTATGAGCTGAAGGCTTAGTTGCAGATTAGATTGGTAATTACCATCACTATTGAGAGAATTTATGTAAAACGAGTCCGTGTAAACAAGCGTAGAATTTTATTAGCTCTTTTAAAACATCTTCTGACTTGTATCTCGCTGGATATTGTAAATAGAGTTATTGGTATTGTTATAACCAGAGTGAAATTGAATTATTCATGCACTCTAGCAAAAAAAAATTGAATCGGCTAGGAAAACTTTGGAAATGCTGTTGGTTATATTGAACAATTAACCTCGGAAACTAAAAAGCGACATGGCTGTTCATTTTAAACTAAAATATTGATCTCGAAAGTTAATATATTGTAGACATAACTTTGCGTGTATCTTGTTCGAAAGACTTGACAAATATAAAACTTGATTCACCTTCACCTTGCAATTCAGAACGCATGAACTGAAAAATACTTTCTTATAAAAACGTTACAAGTGACATGATTTCATTTCTCATGAAAGTAGGAGCAGTGATTCAATGGAAAGGATATCTAATTGTTTTACAGTAATTATTTCGAGTGAATGCTCGGCTTAAGTAAGGGATGAAATTTCTTCCTTTCCTTTGCGAACTTTTTTATCATTAGTTGACAGACATTCAGGTTGATAAGATAGATCATTGATAACCTATACCTGTGTTGAAGAAAAGCACAATTTTAAAAAATTACTAAAATACTGACTCATCTAGAAATATACTGGAATATTGAATGGCTTTTTACAATCTTCTACTCAGTGTAATCCTGCCGCTTTTGTTTTGCAAGTTGGGAGAGGTCGTGCGTTGTAAGTAAATATTTTCATCTTTCGACTCGGTTATATGTAGTTGAAACGCAACGCTCTACTAGACCAGTAGAGACCTGCCAAAAGTTTTTAATGGTTTTGTTCCTATTTAATGACAGTATCTACCTTAGAGTATATAATACTGTAGGCTTTGCGCGAACATCTAGAGTGACGAACTGGCAAAATCAACAATAATTTTTGAGGCTGTGTTAAGACCATCCGCGAGCTTTTTTGTTGATTTTTGATCAAAAACTTTACTGCTGGCAGGGCAACACAATTAAAGTTCAACAAATTGTTGTGCTGATGACGCCGTGGATGCGTGGTTGCACGAATTCCAAGGAGTCATTGACCTCTCGCGCCTGTCAAAACCATACTCTGCAGAACAAAATTAAATCATCTACTGCCGGTTGCCTTGCCACTTTCAGATATTTAACGTAAAAATTAACAAATAAGTTCTCAGATGCTCTTAACACAGCCTTAACTTTTTCTTGTTTACAACTCGATTATAGCCTACTTTTTGCACTCTAGATGTAGGCCCAAACCTTACAGTTTTGTATACTGGGTACTTCTTAATTAGTATGTGTTCTTTTTGCTCCCAGCGTATGAAAATGAGAATACATTTTTGCTTCCGAACTCGGTGTCAGCAGATCAGCGATTCTTACTCTACCCGTTTGAAGATATTAAAAATGGTGAAAATGCGTTTGAATTAATATTTATCATTACACTAATATTTTACGCTGAAATACGATACTAATAATACGTGTGTGTTTCGACAGATATAAAGAATAATCTCATTCGACGTCTGAAAAGGGCAACAATGCTTGAAGCAGACGGCATGCTTTTAGCTGATTTAAGGCCAAGACGCAGAAATCCAAGAATAAGAATTCGACGTGAACCAGTTAAACAGAGTGAATACACAGACGGAAAACTTTCTCCCAAAGGAAAACCCGCGTGTACTACTCCTCATAGGAAGGGATGGTACAAAAACCATCCAAGGTATACAGTTCCAATCTGTAATCGACAACAGAACTGGAGAGACGCTCATGGTGGTAGTGGAAGTACTAATCTGCAACCACCGCCGACACCTCCACCGTTTGGCCCAGCGACACCTCCACCGTTTGGCCCAGCGACACCTCCGCCGTTTGGCCCAGCGACACCTCCACCGTTTGGCCCAGCGACACCTCCGCCGTATGGCCCAGCGACACCTCCGCCGTATGGCCCAGCGACACCTCCGCCGTATGGCCCAGCGACACCTCCGCCGTATGGCCCA